>JAAAQI020151453.1:0-43274 GCA_011800005.2 Stichodactyla mertensii | reverse complement strand
TTTTTGGTCATTCAACAAATCGCTTCACATAGAATCAATTCTGAGAATATTGCAAAATGGGTTATATGCACTTTAAAATGAAGAGGTTTCAATAGATGGTTGGGTACACTTTGATCTCAACTGAGTTCACATTTAACCATTTTGCCAAGAATTACTAGATTTTTTCAAGTCAACCCTTATATGCCTCTTGTAAAAGTACAAGGTCATCACTGACGAAGCCATCGTAGAAAGCCAGTTATCCCAACAAAGGAATTCCAGGGAATGATGTTTATAGTCCTATTTCATGTCAAGAAAATCTCATGAAAGTACTGAAGCTAAAAAATTTAATCTAAATGAACGTGGAAGTATGATAAAACGAATAAAAACATTAATGGAATTAATTAATTGATTAAATTTCTTCAACTTTGTTTAGTTTCATGGCCTTTACTAGCAATGCTACCATTTTCTTACTATTGTGATTACCAGCCTGCACTCAACCTTTAAGAACGTTTGAGTTTGTTCAAAAAGAAAAACTTTTCAAAACTTATTTACAGATTATTTCCTATTTCGGAATATTGGAGTCAAAATTGTTTTAGGAGTTCCCACCATTTCATGCACTCTCATTTCTTTATTACTAATTTCATCATCCCCTAACTATTATTTCAACTAATCCCATTTCATAATGCCACATTACAAATATTGAGTTCATCTCAACTTCCCAAGAAAAATTATAATGCAATCAATTGAATGTATTCTCAAAGTGTGAAAATTTGGACTTGTAATTTCTTAAATTATCCCTAAAAATCTTGTCATAATTGATAAGAATGTCACATCCATTTAACTCTAACATCTCAGTTCTTATTATTCTTCTTATTATCGTTTTATTAGTTTTTAATTTGTGTACGTTTGAAGTGCATTAATTCTGATTTAGTGTCATATTCTTACCTTTCTCATTACAAAACCTTTGGCAACATGTATCTTCTTATAAAAACAAGACAGACTAATGTCATGGTATTTGACAAAATTTACTTTTTCCAGTTGACAATAAATTTGTAAGTCCACCAAATAAGCGAACCATTAACTGAAATAACAAACAGGTCAACAGCTACGTTACAAAACAGTGCTTGGAATTAGGATAATGAAAACAAGGCAAAAAACACTCGTATACAGAAACAAGAAAACAAGTGATAAAAACAAAAACAACGAATAATAGTAAGACGACATGCAAAACAAGAAGATACTATACAATACAACACAATAAAGAAAGAGTACACAAAAGCTTGAAAAAGAAAGAAAATCAATGCAGAAAATAAGGAATTATGGTTGTGTCTATGAAAAAGAACCAGGAAGAGAAAGCTGAGCGCTTAAAATAACTTAAAGTTGAATTGAACTCGAATGAAAACAATTATTGATATTAGCCATTGGAGCAGTCTAGGAAATAATAGGACACAATGGACTGATCACTGGTTAAAAAGTAAGAAATATTTTGAACAATTTTACAAGGAAATAAACAATTACAGCCCTTTCTAATTGCCTTTCAGTGCAGAAAACTTATTCTTCCAAGAAAATAGAAATCGTATAAGATCACCACTGATAACCAGTTGATTTTGACTATTAAATAGATTTTTTATAAAGATTCAGCGAACAAGCATGGTAAACTACTCTTTGTCTCTTCAAGTATACACCCCTTGCAGCAATACCCCAAGCAGTTCAATTTGGAGGACAAAACAATGGCATTTTTTGTCTCCTGAGAATCGAAGACTTAAAATATTTCACTGTTTTGTCCTCCAGACAGAACTGCTTGGGGAATGGCTCTAAGGAATCTATTGCAGCTTGTCCAAATGATTACTCTCTCAAAAGTACAATTCTTTATAAGTGTCCACTTACATCCTCGTGTGGCGTGGAGTGATACGATATTTGGAGTGTGAAATAAAGCCATCCAATCTTTCTGGAACAGTTACAGGAAGCCAAATCGGTTTTCATTACACTTAGAAATATTTGCAAACAAATTTCATATTTGGATCACCTGTTTAAGTGCTATGGTTACGTAACACAGTAAGGCGGCTTTGTGAGGAGCTTAAGGAACTAAAAACATTGTCCTTGTACCTCAATAACTTTCTATCTTTAGCGAACGAACGAAATAAATTGGGTCGAAGTTTTGTCTAAATAAGGGTTGATGTTAAGAAAAATGCGTAATGGGAGAATTTCAATTTTAATGAAGATAGGAAATGAAAGACTTTTTGCTGAGTATGCGAATTTGACTTTTTCATTTTACTATTTCTACATGCTTTAAAACTTGACTAACAGAGTCAGTTCATGGAGTAAGTTCAGACAAGCAGCGGATTATTCAAGGCATTATCGGTACAACAATTATATGCCAGCTCTTTTGCTCCCTTCGTTTGTCTCTTTCAAATTCTTTCTCACCTTCCCTCCATCTCTCTTCTCTCTCTTTTCCTTTTCTCCTCCTTCCTCTCAGTGTTCGTCGATTCGTCGATTTTTCAACACAAAGGAAGAGCTTGCCTCTTGCAGATAAAATAGCTTCTCGCCTAACAAATTTCGGCACAACCTTAAACTTAAGCCGGATTACAGGCGTTAATCTTGGAACATGTACAGCCCAAAGACAAAACATACAGCAAATTATATTTACAAAACATTTTTTTCACTTCGTTTGATTTCTTTGTGGACAAAGGTTAATGTTATTTATGGTAATTCTGTCTAACAGAACAAGGGCATAAAATAAAATTGTTTGGTCAATATGTCGAGGTCAAGAAAAGATACTCAAATAAATAAAATAATAAACTATTTTTAAAACCAAGCAAGCAAAATTAAATTTACAACTATGTTTACCTGTTTATTGGATTCAAATGAAGAGCTGGCTTTCTTTGATGATGGAGTATCAGTTCAAAGGAATATCCAGTGTTTTATTTTGATCTTCTGTGATATTTATTACAAGGAAATGAAAGGCCACCTTTCACTCAATTTCAAACTTATTTTTATACTCCATCTTCCTGAAGTATTTCGAGTTGACAGTTTCATACAATTCGAGTTTACAGCTTTTTTTCTACAATTGTATTTCCATGAGATATATCTCCATACTAAGGAACAGGACAGAATATCCAAATTATTTCTTGATATTTCCCCTATATCTTGGAATTGTACAGAAATATACAATTGCATTTCCAATTTATTTCCATAATATTTCCATGACAGATATATACATATCTTTTCATACAATGTAACTGAAGAGAATCATAAAGAATAGTAAATAAATAAATAAATACTTTTTCAAATTAATTCAGATCACAGACTATCACATATCATGCCGGTGGAATATTTTCCAAATAAATGTCTAAACTATTTCTAACTTCTCGATATAAACTAACAGACAAAAAAAACTTCAAACTTAGTTAAGAAATCACTGTATTTCTTAAAAATTAAAAAAGTCGGGAATGGTATCATTTGTTATACTTTTTATATTGTGTTGAATGTAATAACCACACGCGAATCTTGTTTTTCAATTTTACGTTCAAATTACAAACACTGATTTAGGTTCTTCTTGTTCTCTCGCAATTTTGTAATGAAAAAGAGAGATTTCAGTGTAAGATTTAAAGAATGACCAAAGTCTAGCAGGGATGTAGAGGTGGTGATTCTCAAAAATTTATAATTATCACGTATTTCTTTTCTGGTATCGTTGGAGACTACCTCCTGTAGAAAAAGATGACGTCTCTCGACATGGAGTCGGGAACATCACAGCGCGAGTCGGTGCACGAGAGTTTTGAAGTGGCACAGCGTAGGTGCTATGCGAATTTGAGTGATATTAAAGATAAATACAGTATTTGGCTAGTTCAAAAGAGCTCAAAAATAAGTCTTTCAATCGGTGTAGTCTATCAATTTGGTGTAAAATTAAAACGAGTATTTTTTTGTTAATCTCTGAAGCCTTGATCGTATGGCGCAGCTCACTGAAAGCACTCCTGCTGCTGAGAGAGTCTTGATACAGCTAGCTTTATCACAGAGATTTATCCTTTCAACACACTGGCATACGGCTTATGCAATATACACTGCTCCTACGGTCCTCCTAGCCATATATTTAAAACTACTGCATGGTAATTATTTGTAATGACTTGGTTCCCCTTTTGATCTTTTTATAAATTTGTACTTTTAACTATCTTATATCTATAGGGAGGTAGAAAGAGAAGGATAACAGGATAGGAGAGAAAAAAGAGGGAACCGAACCGTTGTGAATAGAGACCAACAGGAATGAGACCAATATTACGTACACATTTATATTATACTTTCTGAAGAGGCAGTAAGCGAACAACCCAATCGTCAACTTAGGAGGCCTTAAGCGGCATAAGACGCATATACAGTGCACATATTAGCCATTTTTTGTTCTGTTTTATTTGTTTTCTTTTTGAATATGTCTTTATTTACCGGTTTCCGCGAAGTTATGTCATTTTCTCTCTCTTGAGCGAAGAGGCTATTTAGCAGCCAGATTACTGGCTAGCTTAGACGGTCTGTTTCCTTCAATGCCTGCTTCCTCTTATTATTTCAAGTAATATTAAGAGGCATTTTGGAATGTTTTATCAAAATACACTGATTAGTTGTTCGGCCCTCTAGGCGTTTCACGTTTTCGGTCTCTACAAAGTATTTCGAATCATGCACAAGACAGTTATAAGGAAAATCCTGAATGGCAGCGCTCGCCATCATCATCCGCCCACTTCTTGATTAAAAACATAACCAATTATAATCTAAGCAATAATGAATTCAAACTTCTTTTCTCACCGATTCTCAATGTAGTTCATCCTTGGCTCAAGAATGTGTAATTCTGTGAGCAAAATCGAGAATTCTGATTTTGTGGTGTGTGATTTTCCCGCCCATATTCACCAGAAATGCTGTGGTCAGTGGCTTGGTATCAGTCTGGTACCCCATTGGGTCGTTCTTTTGAGCTACCTCAGCACCACCAAAGATAAAAAAAACCATGTCTTCGAGTCAAATAACCGTTGTCGTATTTTTTACAATAATGATTATTAAGGAATAATAAAAACTGACACTCAAGGTGCTAAAGTAAAGTATTTTTGGGCTGTAAAAATGGGCTCAAATCAATACTCTACATGGAAAAAGTTGGATGGAGTTAAAAATAAAGATACTTCCAAGAATAAACATTGCTAGGTCTGGTCTAAGGCTGGTTTATTACATTTAAGTTTAATTGTATTGGCATTGTCTAAAACCCATGTAAATGTAAGATTTTACTATTGCCCAGGACTCCGAAAAGCAGCGAAACCTTTGTATCATGCTGCTGACGCCCTCTGTATTGCTTGTGATCCGTTGAAGTAGATTTGTTGTCGATCTATCGATATTACAGGATCTGTTACCAGGCGTCTTGACTTGCTGTGTGAACAATTTATTAGCACTGTTATTAGCGAGAACCCATCAGTTTTGATGGACTAAGCGTTCTAGATTGACGAGACGAATTGGAGTGTCAGAAATGCTTAATTAACCTCTATGTAACATCGATTTGTCTATGCCAAAACACATGCGCTTCAGCCTGGTTTATAACTCCTTCTCTCAATTGATATTCTTTTTTTCTTTCAGCTGGGGACTCATTATTTGAGTTGGCTTAATGGAAATCCCAGGGACTGGCGTGAAGTTCAAAGACCAGGGACAAGAACCTTTCGCTGTTACCACTCAGCAGTCACGGGGATTTCTAAGAATGTTTACCATTTAACACAGCAAAGCTAAAATCAGATTCCAAATATTGAGATAAAGGCTGTGTGCTCAAAATCATAACATAAAATGACGGGCCAATGAACTTAAACAAGTGAAAATGGGACAAAAAGTGAAAGGAATTCATGATGGCTTTACTGAGTACACGCCAACTTTATATAATCCTGGTACATGTATCTGAACTGACACAAAGTACGGAACGATATCCAATAGGCATGTTTTGTCTTCTCGTAAGGCAGCTCAAAAACAAAATACAAGATTCTATGGATATGATGATGTGTCGGAAGAGAATAGAAAAGTTCACATTTTTTTCAATTTTCGTCCATTTCAGCCAGTGTTTCACTTCTTTTAAATAATTTTGGGCTGATTCAATGAGACCACACATGTTGTCGCTCTTGTTAATATAAATTCAAATTAATCTTCAGTTTGAGAATGATCTTGTGTTTTCGTTACTGAAATAAAGAATTATTGTTTTCCCGACAATATTTGTATGCTATTTAATGATATTGAATTGAGAAATCCCATGCTGCGAGTGCTGAAATTACTTTCACAATAATCTTTCTGGGCATTGAGGTCATCAGGAATCTTCACATGAAGAGTGGAAAAGAATTAGTAATATTTTTGCTGTTTAGTTACAGTGCAAGCAAAGCAATTTCACCAGAGCAATCCGTCCCTCACGCACTCTTAAATTAAAATATCAGTTTTATAATTTATGGCTTTGTTTCTAAAATCAACACTGGTCATTTGGGGAAAAAAATCCTTTGTTAACGATAATGAATACTCTGATGTCTTTATCAACCTCTCATGTATTTTAATTCTATTTGATTGCAACTCTTCAACTTAAACCAAAAATAATCATCCTTGCAATGTTTACAGTGATTTCATTAGCCGTATAGTGATTCCTTTTCGTGATCAACGTCTGACGGGCTAACATTTTGTTAATTCAAACACAGTTTAAGACGCGTTTCTTACCGAAAAAATAGCAGGCAAATGTTCTAGTTGGGGTCGATATCGCTAATATATTGGCCCAGTACCTAAGCTATAGAGTGTCTACGGTTGAAAGGCCTTGTCTGTAGATCAATTGTAGATCAGTTACAACTCTCTAACCACGGTATCAAGCGTTGGTGTTAAGCAACAATTGAATGACTGGCTGCATATGGATGACTTTAGTGGTTTCTTCCTTAAATGCATTTTTATTGATGGCTTTTTAGATTTCAGATAGGGCTAGTGGGTTGCACCTTTGTGAGCTCTATGAAATTACCCCCAGAATCATACATGTGCTATCAATTCCATTATGTTAGATCAAGCGGTAAAACAAACATACATACATACTACTAAACCCTAGAGCCCGAGAATTCACTGCTTTACGGTTGCATATTTGTTGTGTCAAATAAGAGTTGTTTACTTCATGGGTGCAATTCTCCTTTCATAAGTCATTAAATAACATCTAAATAATGCTCGCTTTGAAGACAAAATACAGAAAAATACTGTTGAGTTCTCTGAGTTTTTGTGCCCTCCAAAAACTATTGGATCAGCAACAGTTTTTGGACATCTTTTGAGAATCATTCTCTTGTATTCTCCATTCCTTCAGAGACTGAACTGAATCCACTTTGATTTTAGTCAGTCTTGTTTTGAATCTGATAACTCACTGCAAGCAGCAATCAACAAACAAGCAAACTACAAAAAGACCTTCATCCTCCTGCCAGGGTTTGAACAGTTATATCGGCCAGCTCGGTAATGGTTAATCAAAATACAACCTATTCAGACTTGAACTGACATGTGTGTGCATAATTTGAGGGTCGTGGTTTTGCTGTATGGACATGTCCCTCGCACTAGAACACAAGAATCTGTTTCGCGTGATTCATATCTGTAACATCAGCATCATTATGACAGCCACCAAAAAGATGTTGCTTAGTAAATCAGAAATAATATTTCCATTCCTGTGGAGTAAATTTGAGGGTAGGGTTAAACTTGTGGTAATTTGGCGCAGCCATCATCGTATGTGTGGCTCTCTGGGATGGCGTGGTAGTATTGGCTGTCTCTTCATTTTATGTTTAGTGTAACCGGATCGTGGCTTTTGTTCTTGGAATGATTTTAGCGTTTGATACAGATCTAATATAATTTGGCTCGTTTCATCAGTATGTGGATGGACAGCTGTTTGGGTTTCCAATAAACCTGCGAACGGTTTCGGCTGAAGTCCATCGGTCACGTTTCAAAACTGATTCCTGCGAGCTCCAACATAAGGAGCAGCAACGAAATGTCTTCTGCAGAAAGTTACTCCCGGCAAAGGTTCGGATTTGGGGCTGAATCAAATAAAATCACCCACCTTTGGATGAATCGGCGACGAACCAGTAGAATCATTGTGGCTCAGAATTAAGATCATTTCGAGGTATTGTGACCCCACTGTCGCCCAGTCTAAACCGATTTCCACTGACCATGACATGCTGTATCGGTAAGATTCCCATCTCTGTAAGAAGTTTCTAAGTCAACCAGCTGAGCCGCTTCGTTCGATAATCGATGGCATGGAGTTTCGACCATTTTTGAATGTCATTCGCGTGCCGATTTGTGCATGGAACAGCGCCTGTTTCACTCATACTTCTCTCCCTCGCCAGCTCTTTTTTATCGTTTAACAATTTTTTAAGATACTCAGTTCTATGACTTAAGTATGCGAGATTTCCGTCCTTTAATCCTTACAGGAAAGGCCCATTAGCTTTATGCTTTTTCTTCATTAGGATCCCTCCATGCAAAGACCCGGTTTTAGTTCTGTCATGAAGTGATGGCCAACCTGGCTGAATTCTACGTGTTTTGGCTCAAAAACACAATCCCAGTCCTTGAGCAGCCCAAACGCTAAAACCCACCAGACATAAACAAAGACTACAAGAAATCCCAACAAACTGATGATCACTTTAATGGGTTTATTACAAGGAATTCACACTCAATGTCCACATTTTAATATTCCTCGGGAAATACATCTTTTCCTTAAGATATATATAGAGCTCAAGGCTTTGAGACATAAATTAGTGAGAACTACTTGTGGTTGAAATACTGCAGTCGGGGGTATCATTGTTTTGGTCTTTTTTATTCCTTTCTAGAGCGCGTATGGGGGGTAAAAACATAAATTTAGTATATGATTCGCTACCGGATCTTTTGAAACCCTTGAGCTCCCGCTCGGAAATAGGCCTTTGAAACAACCAAGAATAATTGCTAATTACAGAATTTTCGAGCGAGGAAAAACTAGAGCAAAAAAAACCCCCAAATTTGGCATGCCCTTGCAGCTATATATGGTTACATTTAATGGTCAGAATCCATAGTAAGCTGTATTGTCAGTTCATGGTGCTGAGTTCCATGGAACCTTTTCTCAAATATTGATAGAATCAAACAAAGGTTTAACGGCAGACAACGAAACGAAGGAAAACAACCATCTCCTTAACGACATTTTCAGGCTTATTCAATATTTAAAATCGCGGTGGACAGAGAAAGCGATCGATATCTTTAGTGGCTAAAGTCTCTCCGTGAATCTTTAAATTGCCCTAGTATTTATTCATCAACTTTTTCATCAGAAAAGTGTTCAATTTATCAGCCCTCAAGCAGGATCCATAATTTCGCAGTTCTATTTTTATTTCGGTCGATTTATTGCGGTGCTCAGAGTTTCATGATTTTAGAGTTTTTGGTACACTCAGGTCGAAAATTCAGCTGCAACAATCATAGACCAAGGAGTGAATATACGTATTCTCCTCACGCTATCATAGATTTACCTACCACACTTTTCACACTGACACAACAGCCCTTGTAATATTAACCTAAGGATAAGCGTTTTCTCACCTGTTAGCGCTGAGAATCAGTCAAATATGACTGACGAAATGGGGTCAAATTTTGAAAAGAAATGTGCGCAAATTTCTCACCACATTTCTAAAGCCGAATGGTTGCTGGGAAATCGAGCGTTCTGAACACGTGTTTGTGTGTGTAATTTGTGAGACAATTCAGTCGCAATAAGGCTCATTTCTTATCGCTATCAAATGCCTCAGGATATGCGAATGAGTTCAACGACAAAAAAATTCGAAACCTTTGTGTAGCCGACGTACGGAAAAATACAATTTCAAAGACTTTGACATATCCCTACATTTTCCCCAAAAACAGTCCCTGTGTAGAGGAATGTCAATATTATGAAATGCTGTCAACCCTGATAGTGCCTACTGACCAGGAAGATATCAAGTCCAAACTTTTTCAACGATTGTTTCCGAGTAAAGTTTTCAATTGCCTTAATAGGATGCATTCATCCAGATTAAGAGTCTGGAAGAATCTAAACCTTTGGGGCTAATCGCTACATTTAGCTCGTGAACCTTATGAACAATGATTCACCGAACTTGTTAATCTAATGTCACCTTACCAGACGATTACTTCAAGGATACCTGATTTGTTTTCCTCAAATAAAAACAAAATACAGATTGAATAAAAATATTCGATTTGTTTCGTTACTTTGCTTTTGCTTTGATTATTTTCCAAGGGGATCTTTGGGGTCAGTGGTTTCATAAACTGAACTCGATGTTACAGAAAGTGGATATAACGGGGCTGCTGACAATCACTGTAGCTCAAGATGGGAATGATATGTAATGAACTTCAATATGGGTACTTGACTGAATACGGAATATACTACTTTAAACACAACCGTTGAACTAGTCAACGAGGGTTATGAAATCTGGCCAGACAGGGTGTAAATTGAATCACTCTACCCACTACTTTACCGTGTCAGAAATATCAAGCCTTGCTCCATCCCGGTTACTAAACCAGTTAAACCGAATTTCTGACCCGGTGACCCAGTTTTAGGAGTATTTATATTTACCAAAGACTAGGGTGATCCTATATCGAAAATATTATTATAATTATTGTGTAGTGTTGAAATCAGTTTTTATTCCTACGTTTAAATTGATACACCAAAATACCGACACGCTTCGCTGTTATGTAGTGTTTATTATTTTGGTTTTTAGAATAGAAAGATTCATTCGACGTTCAATGACAAGCTTTTCTCAAGCCTAGAGATTTTAGGCAATATACCTGCCGACTGGCAAACTTACTACCAAGACATACACTACTCTGCGAATGAAATCACAAGCTGTCTGATTCCAACGGCTTACATTACACAATCCAGAAATGAGAGCTATAAGAGAAGTACAACTTGGTTGTTTTGATGCGTGTGCTACACCATGTAGAAAGATACCAGCTAGTCACTATGTAGATAAGACAAAAATATATAACACAGAAATTTGTCGTGGCACTTGAGATTGGCGTTTTACGCCCCCGGTGGATCGAAATTACGAGAAAATCCAAAGTAAATGAAATAAGACTCTCGCTTAAAATCTATGATATGTAATATATCTTTAAAAGTGTGAAATATGAATTGAACTATACGCGTCTCTTCTTTGTATCGTCTATAAAATTCCGTACAACCTGTCAAAGTCAACAATATCTTATAAGGCTAAGGATATGAATAAGGGGGAAACTAATGCGTAAAGTAAATAGTGCTTGAAACACTACAAGAGCGATGGTCGCGTCTGTGCGATGCTTTCTTGGAAGCCTTCGTTTTTGTCCATAAGTTCTGCAAGGCCAAGATATTCCTTATTCAGAATCCGAGAGTCTGTGGACGGTGTGTGTGTTGTATCCTACGTAAATATATTGTGGCGCGACAAGCAGCCACTGGTTAACTCAATTCATTCTGGGGTATATCTACGACCTTGGAGGTACCTCGTAAGAATGTTTATCTGGAGGACTCCAATATGGGTAATGGTGCATTGGACTATGTTCAGCTTGTCGGCTCCGGCACCCAACATTTTGCATCGCTACAGCTCCATAGCCACATTGATTATTCACCGGCGTTTGAATTTGCGTGGAGTATTGCGTTCCCGTATAAGTGCTGACAGGAACACCAGATCCCATGTTGACATATGGATAGCCTGGAGGAACCCTAGATGATGGAGGGTTGCATGGGTACGACAAAGGACCAGTAGGCTGTGCAGATCGTAAGCTTCCCGCTGCTGCTGCCGCCGCCACTGCTGCGCTCTGTACTTGGTTGTAAGTCGGCCATTTGGGTTGTATGTAGTTGTACGGAGCTGCTCGTGGATAAGAGGAGATTAGACCATTGTCAGGCTGCAACGTGAGCTGACGGGATGGCCGTTTCATTCTTCGTCTTCTTCGGTAATTCCCTTTTTCAAACATATCCTCACATGCAGGGTCTAATGTCCAGAAGTTGCCCTTTCTTTCACCGCCACCTTCACGAGCAACCTTGATAAAGCATTCATTCAGTGACAAGTTATGTCTGATTGAGTTCTGCCAGCCCTTGGTATTCTTTTCGTAAAATGGAAACTTTTTGATAATATATTGATAAATCTGATTCAGAGTTAACCTTTTTTCCTGCGAATCTCGGATAGCCATCGCGATCAGAGCTACATAAGAGTACGGTGGCTTCACATTTGGATCTTTCGTAGCATCCTTGCTTTCAGTTTTTACACAGTCTGATGGACTCGACGCCACATCTTCTTTCTTGATGTCAGAATCGTGGCTGTGCATCTCTGGCTCATGGGTCGTTGAGGACATAGCGCTTGTGTGTGACACAGTTAATTCTGAAGTGTTGGAGTACGTTCTGCGGCAATAATATATAAATTAGAAATTCTAAAGGATGTTTGGTGTTTGTCTTGAGATGTGACACATGATTGGTCCTACAATTCATTATCCATCACTTTCTATAAATACACTGACATCACGCTAACTATTGTTCGTCGAGCCAATCATTAAGCACTTTACAAAGCGCCAATTGATTCATTTATTTGTCTGCTTGCACTGCGACCACCTACCCGGACAGCTGCCTCTCATCCGTTTAGCCCCTTAATTGTTTCTCCCCATTCATTTTCATTATTTACTTCATATTTTCAAGATTTCGATGTACTCTCTCCGCACACAGGCTCACCGCAACTGCTCGACAACAGCTCAGACATGGCTAGCGTATATACACCTGAGGTGTGAAAATATTTAGCCGTTATCTTAACTGACGAAGTGAAAAGTGAATTTAGCCCTCCACACCCAGAGTTAACACCTGGCTAACAATTGTACCAATCATCAACGAGGATAGGACAGATGAAAAGTATTGAAAAGCACAAAGCTATTCGCATGTCGTCTAGGCGAACTGAAGCCTATTTACCTTTAATTATAAGATGTAGATTTTATTTTTTATTATGACAAACTTCCCGCTGGGCCGCTTTTCTGCTGATAATATTGCCTCACGCTGTGGGCAAGCACTGGCCTACATCATACGAATCCGCATTTTCTAGCTTTCTTCTGATAAAAGACATGCCAGAATCTATGCTCTATAACACCTGGAAAACCTCTACAATCAAGACAATGTGGGAAATGTTTCGAATAAAGCGCTCGCAGAGGACCGACATCTCTTTCTTCACCAACCGACTCAATTTCTTTCTCGCTTGAAAAATTTCCTCTAGGTCAAATAACTGAGAATATAGGATCACCATTACGAATCTCTCCATAGTCCTGATTAGTCTAGTATAAGACCAGTCCTGCTGTTTCAAATCATTCATAAACGGGGTTATTTTCTTTCCTCATAATTGTGACTCAGAATGACCCTACCATCGCCAAACACATAAATGACTATATACAATCCGAATTTTTTTCACGCAAGTGTGTACGGTGCTTCGACCTATTTAGCTTTTTGTGTGTATGTAGTTTCGATGTTTACCCAATCAAATTGTCTTAGATTGATTGTTTTTGGGTAAACAATGTATTTTTTCAGTGTTAACGCGTGCTCCTTTCTATTGAATTTCAGAATCTTACGTGAAAAAACTTCACAAAACGAAACGCTAATCCTCAACTTTGGCTTTTTTTCGTAATAAGAAAGTTGAATACTGTTTAAAGATGCTTCAAAAAAGCAAACAAGCCGGCACCTAAATTGTTTGGTTTTCAACGGTACATTTTAGAGTGAAATCTAATCAGTCAATATTGACACTGCTCTCAAACATAAATGGAAATCTCTGATTAAACAAATTCAGGAGATGCTTTACTATCCATCTGTCCGTCAGTGGATTACTCATCTTGTTATCACGTTTGACCCGCTAATTTTTCAAGTCTACAAGTTAGCGTGACCTGCAGGATCAACATGGATTTCTTTATTTCTTTCTTCTTTTTTTCACACTTTTCTAAGGCGTTTTCTTTTCAACAGAGAATAAATTGATTTTTGTCTTTTGTTAATTGTGTTGTGTATTTGAGAGCAATCCTGCACAGCTCGCTTCCTGAACTTTAATTTCGAGTTGGCGTTCAACCGCTCCTAGTCTTTTCTTGGCTCGTGTACCTTTTTTAAACTCTCAATGGAAAAACCGATTTCCCCATCGCCCTCTTCTGATTGGGTATCAATCGATTTATAGGCCTATTACGAGACAATACGGTTAAAAACCTTTAAGATTACTTGCTATGCTGGTGCCTTCGCGGAATAATTCCACATTTTGGCTGCATGGCGCGCCGGATTCTTAAAAGCCGAACACATACTTGACACTTTCAATACTTTTTCTCCAACATGAGCGATAATCTTCCTTCCACCTAATTTCGAGCCATTTCGAGGCTTGTTGAGAGGCATGCTGACAGTGTGCCCCTTGGGTTATCTCTTCCTCCTACCTGTATTTACAAACTAATCAAGAATACACAGCAGGGTGGTGATTATAGATTCATATTATTCATAGACTGCTAGTATATTAGTGTTGACAAGCCCTTTGGCTATCCCATTCTAATTAACTAGTGTACTTAAGTTTAACTTTATCTGTGTGTTCCATGCCGACTTAAAAACCTACCAAGATTTAAATAGTGTTCTTTTTGTGGCCAGCACTTATTTTATAGGCCCTAAATAATGCCGACGTTTTAAAGTATGAGTTCCTTATTTTACCAAATCATTAAGAAACCTGTAGTGACTTACCCCCTATTCCCAAGACAGATTATTATCGTTTGGGTGTTTGGGTTTAGGACACAAATCCTTGTCTAGCAATCATCACTGTGCACTTGAGAATCTTTCGTTTTATCAATAGGCTAGCCAAATCGCTCTCTAGAAAGATAAGCTCAGCTGACTGACTTAAAACTCGTTGAAGAACGTGGAGATTTCTCGCAGACGACGAAGGCTGTGATTTCAGCCTTTTGGAAAGCGCACCATCACGAGCCTCGCTATCATCTCGTTTTATCATTCCTGACAGGAAGAGTGCCTTCACTTATATAAAAGAACTGTTAATCCAGCTATTTTCAAATGTCACTTCATGAATGAACTGATTTCTTCTAGACACAACTGAAGTTGAGACTGTTTGATACCGTGTCCGGCCTGTTTGTTTGTAATGTTCAAGCTTGGATATCTATGTCAGTGCAAGTTCTCCCCCAGCATGATCAGAAACCACATCTCTCTGTCGCATTTTGAAAAACAATAAACAAAAATACCCGAAAAACGTCCAAAACCTATTAAAACAAAAAGTCCTTACCGGAGCGAGCAGAACCGAGTGAAATTGAACTTGTTTAGTTCAATCAGGCAAACGATTATTTTTACTTTAAAAACAAACGCAAAATTTGAGAATCTACTAATAACAATGATTGCTTCCATTAACTTTTTTTTTTTTCGAGAAAGTTTCTTCATTGGATTTTCGCTAACTTTAATCAAAAATTAATCCCCCTAGACTTCAAAGTATCGGCTCTATACTTACTCTCCTATCAATACCAAAATTACCACGACAAAATCAAGTACTTAATAAAAATAAATAAACTAGGCCCACTAAATCTACTACGAAATAAGAAATAGAGAATTCCTCTCTCATCATTTTTATTTCAGCTTCTAATTTTACGAGTTCGGCAAGAAAAATATATATATATTAGCAGTTTTGATTTTAGATTCAAAAGGTAACAGAAATTCAGGTTAAGAAACTGACAACAGGTAGTAGAATTGTTGGAAAATCAATAATTTGTGGTTGAATGTTTCTAATTAAAGTCTTTGTAAAATTAAGAACGCCGAGAAGTTGATTAGATGAAGGTAAAATTTATTGAATGCTCTAGAATGCGCTATGCGTTTGAACCGAGAATACAACTCATTAGGCCGAATCGTGTAGGTTGGACCAGGGCTGTTTTAAGAAATCTAGTACTTAAATCAATACCACATTACAAATATGGCACCAAATAATAAAGTTGTTTGTAAATATTACAGTCGGTAAGCCAAACACGGGTTTAAACATCACAAATCTTACACTCGTTTCCGTTTGGGTGATGTGGCCTTGGGGCTTTTGTAAGCCTCGCCAAGTGCTTGGAGATTTACCGGCCCTAACCAGAACACTACAAGGAGCTCATTGAAAAATACTAACTAACTGCCACACTTGAATCCTTGTTGACTTGATATATGGTGGTGTAGTGTGAATAGGATAATACTTAAGGTACGGCAGTTTGTTTCATTACGATCAAGAGCCTTCTTTGACCATGTGCAAAGAGTTATGTTCGGCAGGTTGAACGACTAAGAGAGCCATTGTTCTGTTGATTGGAGTGGTTCCTTTGTCATTGTCTCCATTCCCATTAAGCATGCCATGAAAGAAGCCGGCAAATGAAAACACAATAAACGCAGTTCCGAATGAGCCAAATTTGCCCAACTACTTCAAAAGCAAACTCCAGAACAAACATCCAACGACGACTAAATACTACGCAGTTTCGACCGGAAATTGATTTTTTCAATCAGAAAATGAAATCTTAAATATTTGGGTTTGTTGGACTTCTTCTGTCAAGGTAAACGAATTTGGCAGTGTTCTTTTGGCTCAGGGTAGATAACTCTCAAATATAGTAAAATGGATTTTTACCTGAACATGTCGGCTTTGGGATCTTCACGGTAAAATACTTCTTTCCCTAAAACAGTACACAGAACTGAACTTAAAATCACAAGCTTTTTCCTCAGCTGCGTTTCTACCAAAGAGTTCTTAGTCGATTATGAATAATTTAGCCCTAAGCCCGAGGTGATTTCTACCATGCAAACTTCTCCCTAAATCTCCTTAAAACCAGCAAAATGACTTGCCAATTGCGTTCAACGTTTTAGGAAGAGGTTTCGCCTCTCGTATCCTGGAGTGTACGAAATTGTTCCCTAAATGCACTCTATATGCCAAACAGCATGAGCAAGACGGTAGTAAAAGTAAGAGTAAGTGATCAGAAATTAGAATCATTGCTGATGCCCTCACACTGTGAGGACACAGGTGCGGCTATGAAATGTTTTGTCCATTTCATCTCTATTAGCATTCCGGCGGGAAATTGATTCATAACTTGCGTCAATTTTCAAGGAACACAATTTTCAGAGGCCTGCTGATCCAATAAAGAAACAGGAACGACTTGGAAGAATTTCTGGGGCATTCTGATTTAATTTCATGAATGGGAAAATGGGAATTTCCCCATCGCCATTTGAGAACAAAATAATAGAATAAAAATTGCCGGAATTCAAGCTAACAAAAAAGTTCAATGCAAAATCTCAGCTAGCATTAGCCGGCCACCGTGGAGTTACTTCTGGACTTGAATATGTACACAAGAAAATGTCCAAATATTCTGTATTTGTAAAGCGCAATTACAATGTGTCAAACTTCAGACAGATTGCTTTTAGCTTTGGAGGCTCGTTTTGTCGGTGTTGTCAATATTAGTTTACAATTAGCTGACAAAAATTCGTTAACATTTACGTCCAACTTTTTATATCTAATTATTAACAAACAAGAAAATAACTCGCAGATATCTGAAAACTCCCTGTAATCAAACTATCAATAAATACTCACACAAGAGGTGTTTCGGGATCTTCCTTCACTGGATGTCTTTCAACAGTTTATGATAGCGAAACAGTCGTACACGTGTGATTATATAGGTCTTTCCAAGCCCCTACCCGTCCCCCCCTGGGGGCAGTTGGGACAGATTACAAGTGAGCATGGCTGGGCAATAAAAAGGATGACTGATCGATATACATATATATATATATATATATGTGTGTGTGTGTGTGTGTATACGAAAAGTTATCAAAAATATTCCTCATTAGATCGTTAGACATGATGTTGGTGAAGACAGGACAAGCAAAAACTTACTTGATAACTGTGCGTTTGAAATTGTATAAGTAGTTTACTTTAATTCCTCTTGCTTCAGTCATAAATTATGTCAACTAATATGCATTACATTTGTTATCATTATCATTTATAAAGAAAATCACACCTTTTTCACCCAAATGAAAGTCAGTCAAAGAAAACAGGGAGGGACGCTTCAACAGACCTGATATCTTTATCATCAGTTGATGGCTTTTTCAGATTTTTGGAAAGTAAACGGAGAAAACGTGATAACATGATGATCGCATTTTGATTGCACAATTCCAAAACGGCACTATCTCTTCTGACAAGCGATGTGTTATTATGTCTTCATCACGGCCAGCTATCGCTGCAGCACCGACTTCACTCCCCGATAAACTCTGTACGTTAATCAAAACATTCTAATAAAAACATGGGTTTGTCTTGGTTTGATTCTTGAAAAGCTGGTTTCCGGTGTCTAGTGAGATGATAAGGAACCATCCGATCAACAGAACAAGATGATCATCTGATTGTGATAAAGTTATCGGGATAGTTTTATATTTTCTCAAGCTTTCGTGAGATAATAAACCCTCATACTCAGGTTAAAATTATCATCGAGTGTTTGTTTATTCAAGGTTGTGAAAATAGCCGAAATCCCCGTCTCAAATGTACTAATCGTTTCGACTTTGTAGTTCTTATCTGATTTTACACTTTGGGGGCCTAGTTCATATCTTGAGTTCCTCGTACACGATCTGACAACCAGCAAAATCGATGAACCTGTTTCCGGATTCTAAACTACTATTGTAAGGTACTCAAAAAGTGTAGATATTGACTATAGAATTTGGTCTAGTGAACCAATATATTGATTTTTCACCAGGTTTTCAAGGAACGTTTTTCGTAGATGATATCTTAAAAAGCGAAAAACTTTGTGCATCGTGTGGCGAGTGTTGTTGCTTTCAGCATTTTTTTCCCAGTTGTTTCTCTTTTTACAATGCTGTAAGACGAAACCAAGAAGAAGAAGAATGAAACAATTTTAAAAAATGGCAGAAGAATCCCGCTTTTTCCTACTAACTTGACAAGATATACTCCAGTTTAGAGGTAAAAAATTAGGATATCAAACAGAGCATAAAACGGGCTCAATTTCGTAATTGCTCACACGGTGTAGTACATGTAACTAATTGTATTCTGACTGGGTGGGCGTTTTGCCGTAGAGACTCTTATATTTTTAGCCAGCACTGCCAGTTCGCTCATCAGGAGGTAAATTCACAGACAGGTCTTTGCGAACTATCTATTTCACTGATAGCGATAACCCTGAAATAACCTACGAATATACTACGAATCGATTGTCTAGCATCGTTTTTGTAACCCGCCCTAAAGAAAGCCCTAAACCTAGGAGTCCAAACCTCTTCTGCTGGTACCAACTACCTCAGTATTATCCCCCCAAATTAAAGCTACCAGACCCTTTTGTTCCTCCGTACCAGACTTGATAGCACAAAACAGCGAGGAATTTTCCCACGGCAAGAATGTTCACTCCAACTGTTTACCCGTTAAGCCCAAAATACTATAAACATGACCGATATCTAGCACCGGTTAAGCCAAAAATACTATCAACACGACTCGAGGAATATGGAGTATTAGGAATTGAAGTGTCGGTTGTCATAATATTTGCTTATTTTGATAGCTATTTGCTTTGTTCGACACTTTGTGGAATATAGTCAGCGAATTTCCCCTCTTAGTCGGTTAAATCAGCCAACTGTCACAATTAATCAGCTTCGTGAATTGAATATATTGAGTTAGGTGCGTGAAATGGCCTGACAAGGTGACCGAATTATATTTTTTGATTAAACCATGAAATACTTATGAATACGAGACTAGAGCATCTAGTGTCCCCGGGTCAATTTGCTTTTTTTGTCCTACTAAGCATAATCTTTTTGTTATTTCATTCTATTTTTCATTAAGTATCTGAATTCCCAAACTCCTCTCTTGTGCTTTCGTATTGATATATTTTGACTAGGTATTTTGTGTTTCAACCCTGCTTGATATAAGTGCTTACCATAAATGTTCGTTCTGCACCAAAACACTCATTCCGTTTTTCAGTGTTCCCTAAAAATATCATTTCGACGTGGTGTACGAGTACAGTCAAGTCCTTTTCTTCACAAAAAAGAAAAAGAAAAAGAAGAAGAAGAAGAAGAAAAAGAAAAAAAAAAGGATTAAGAATACGATGAACTAAAACGGCGACGAAGATGAAGAGCGTGTAAGCACATCGACAAGACTACTACGGAAGAGGCCTAATCTTGAAGTCAGCGATAAAATGGTTGAAGAACTTCGACTGGAACCACGTGTTTTCAAGTGGCTAACCTTTTTCATACTGGCAAGAAACGATAAATTTACAGGTATTCGATTAAATCTCAATTGTTCCTTACACCATCTATAATTACTAAACCTTTTGTTCTATATTAAGAAGACAGAAAGAACGGAACATCATTCAATTGCTGCTCACAGACTAGTTTGTACAAGAGGCTTTCAGTGTCATCACGATGTTTCTGCTTCCTTCACTCGCTATGTAGTCTTTACCTCAAGAATTAACTTATGTTACGGAGGTAATTTAACTTCGTCTCGGTGAGATTCCCTTTACAACAGAGTGAAATAGTACAAAGTTTTGCGAGGTATTAAATTGCTTATTCCTAAGATTTTTATGGATTGATCCCCCCAAAAAAATCCCAAAAATCTATTGATCTATTGTGAAATACACACTACCAATAATTTCACCCAAGGAAAAAATTTTGACCAGAAAAAAATAAGAGATTTTCGATGACTTTGGCGAGGAATTGCAATTGTAAATAAAGAGAAAATGTAAGGACGTGGCTTAGATTGCACAAAGGCATAAAAAATTAACGAAAATTTACATCAAATATGAGCATACTTCATCAACCTGGTTAATGTCTGAAGAGAGAGCCAATCGTGTATAAAATCAGTACAAATATTTACATTGAATTTTACCACCGTTTTGTAAACAAATTCTAATGTAAATGACAATATGAAAGCTTTGTCATGAATCAAGTAAAAGCTCTAACTAAGCAGCTTGATGGTAAGAAGGCAAAAGTCGAATGGAAATAAAGTTTTTTCTCCCTGCTTTCAAACACAAAAGGAGCTAACGGCCGAGGTGCCTAATTATCTCTCAAAAACAAAGGTGGTAGTACCTAGTGAGGTGTAAAAATGGCGAAATGCGGTCTGCCTGTTGATTACCTAAGCCATTATTTTTGCCATTTAAAAGCAGAACTTGTCTGACCTCATTTACCAGCACGAGAGAACAAAATAGATGGTCACTTTGCAATGGTTTGACAACTTTTGATAAATCCTTTGTTTGTCTAAGTGAATCATCAAATATTTGATTTTCGATGGACGGGATTATGTTAAACACTTCGATATAACATCAGCAAATAGATCACACAACTGGGAAAATAGAGTTGCACTATTTACTCTAGCTAAATAAACAAAATTACCTTTTTGCCTACCTATGTTTAGAAAACTTAACAATGTTTTCGTTAAATTCAAGCCAACTTTATAGTCGAATAAGAAATACCTACCAAGACGCTGGAAGGAAATGTCAATTGTAAGAGGTGATGGTAACTCGGTTGCCTTGCTTGGAGTTGAGTGCTGGCTGCCACCACTGGCCTGGCTCTTAAATCGTAGAAAACATCACTGAAATATTCATGAGCAGCAATTGATTTGATATCGCTTCAATGGTATTTCATTTGTTTGAAACAGTCATGAAATATTCAGTGAATGTTTCGACCGCTTTTCCAATAGGATTTGTAAATAACAATATGAAATTAACCGCTTGTACCGTGGGTTCTGTTACGATAGTTATGGCACCTACTAGAAAAAACAATGCAAGTTAAACCCGGCGACTTCTTGCAATGAACGTGTCTCAGCGTAGACATTAAGTATTTATTCAATTCAATTCCTTTTCAAAACTTATTAGAGGCTTTGAAAAGCTAGCAAGAGAATAGGCCAATGACATAATAGACTTATTTGAACAAGATTTACCAGCCATTAACTACGGAAAGCCCTAATGTAAGAATCAGTTTAATAAATACTGTCAAAATTTAACAAAAAAGTTGAATTCACTTAGAAATGCTGCAAGGGTCCATCTAGCTTGACCAAAAACCACTTAATACAATACACCTGATATGAAAACTCGAACAATAACCACTTAAATCACATTCATTCTACAGTAAAGGGACGGACAGTCCACGCGTAGACTCCATTACTGAATACCTATTCAAGAGGCTAAAATAAGTAATTTATTTTTGCTAAATTTCTTTATACTTAAAAGTCCACATATCATTCATAAAAGCACTCCGAAATTCAGTAAATTTTCCTTGTTGTGTTAATGCAGCATTGTCTTGTAGAAAAACTTACAGGCTTCCCGTTATGAAATCAAATAATCCGAGTACGTTTGTAAATATTGTGACCACAATTTCAAAACTAAAAGATGATTTGTTTTGTTCAACAACGTCGAAAAACTCAGATGAAATTATAGCTTTAAAAACAATCTTGGTTATTTAACGGTCATTTTACAAATAAATAATATTTACGCGTTTAGAAGTTAAGAGGAAGAGGGCCTATGCTACGAAGTTTTTGGCGTGATGTAGAGGCATCGCATTTAGGGCGGTAAATTCCTTCTTCAGTAACTCTCACCATTCCATTGCATTTTACGCCACAGTATGAGGCCACCTGAAACCTGACAAATCTTAACACATTCATTTAAACAATATATGTTCTTTACGTGTAAATCAGGAATAGAAGAGATAATTCAACCAAGATATTCCTGCAACAGCTTCTGCCACACTAATGCAAAGTACGTTTTTTTGTCAAAATAAAATTAAAAAAATGTCTTCTTGTGTTTATTCTATTTTATTTTATTTTTGCAGAGATATAATTAAAAGCACTGGATTCCTTGACGAGCGCTAACAAATAGTTTACAGCAAGCCACACTTGCTACAAAGTATAATATTTTGAAAACTGGCAGTAAAGATGATATTTTTCTTTATTTGCTTTGTAAATGTTTGAAGTACATAATAAGATGTTTCAATTTTCACATTAAACTCAAATTAAAATCGAAAAACATTTGATAATTTGTAAACATGGCGGTCAAATATTCTGCTGTACGAAGCCCAACCATTAAGATTTATATTCATGTGCTTTTTGAGTTACACAATACAATATCGAAAGACTTTGTTTCAAAAACATATTCCGTTATACAAAAAGTATCATTACATGAAAACTAAAGTTTTTTAACTCGTTAGTTTTACCGAGTTAGGGACAATTTTTTTATCCTCATGGAATGTTTTCTTAGATATGCTGAGAAAAAATTTTTAACTTGTCTTTTTTAATCATTTTTTATAAACGCCTCCTTTAGAGGCATTTTCTCACGGTACACCAGAATCGAACGAAGTGTTGCCACCTGTATATCTTTCCATGTTCTGGTATTCCTTTTGAGATTATAATTCATAATAATAATAGGTCATTATATTAGCAACCACGTTTCTACATAAAGCTTGATTAAGTTATCATAATTGATAACTTACAAGCCCTAACATAGCCTTTGATTTTAATATTTCATTGTTAATTTATATTAAGAATCGACCAGAATATCAAGGTCAACCTACTTTAAAACTGGTCCCCGTTATATTTGAATATTGGAAATCTTTCTTGAATAAAGACTAGTTTATACATTTTTACTAATCAGAAGAATAAATAGCATCTTGGGTCTAAAAGATGAATTATTTGTGAAAAATAAAGTGTGAACATTTATCCAATTTGTAGTTAGGGAATAGTTGGGTACTTAAAGGAAGGCCGTCCTTAGCCGGTGGAAAACACTGCAAAGAACACATAGATAAAAAAGGATGTAATTTAATCAGTTAACGCTAATGAAACGAATCACTTCTTAGTTCTTTACGAAGTTTGGTGAATCTGTTTTACGGTTGCTTGAACTTGTGTCCTTTCAATTCCAGGTGATTTAACCATTTTTTTATACGTGGAAAGCACATGGCTAACAGAATGTAAACATCTTTCATCTACCCGCGAAAAAAAGCAGGGATTTTTGGTTTAATCAAGTGACTATTTTTGAACAACTTTCACGATTTCAATTGAAGGTTAAACGTCTTGGGAAAAAAATCAAATCAAACGTTTCATTCAAATACTTCTTGAGATTTTCAAACAAAAATTTACGAGAGTTCCCTTCAAATTTCTTTGGTAAGGATGAGTTAAATTAACAAATTGTTATATAAACAACTCGCACATACCCGCATGTGTCTTCAGCCATTTCAAAATAGATAATCCACAACTGTCGAGACCTACTTTACACTTGCCTTACTATAAGAACCAAGCTTTACAGTATATTTACCAACATTTGTCATCAATCACTCTCAAGGCCCCTTTACAATATTTGAACTTCAAACATGTCAAATCGTCTCACCGGGACTTAAATTTATTAAACAAACAATGGATAATATTGAAAGGGTTATTGAAGTTCCCTTTTTCGCTCTGGTAGTCTTTGTGATGATTGACCTCTTGTCCCACGGCCGTAAAGCAACGACGTGGCTTTTGAAGGAGATGCGCCGTGAACCCTATATAACGATATAAGCGTTCACTCCTGTATTATTTTAAACAAGGAATTATATATTTATAATTGTACAATTTTATCAATATATATATATATATAATTTCTTCGTGTAGTAGTATGGTTGAGGGGAGAAATCGATTGTATAAGAGTGATCGCTCGACTTTAAGAAAACAAAACGAAAGAATTGATTAACTGTTGTTACTTTCTCGTGATGTCAAATTAGGATGATTTACAATAATACTACACAGTTTGAAAGCATATAATACGAAATATGTAAGCAAATTGCATACTAGACGGAACAAATTATAAGCACACTTGGATTTGATGGATGTAATCACCAAGTTAGTCCGCCATAAGATTCTAAAGAAGAAATTCTATGGCAAGAATGAAATCATTGGTGCCCCTTTTGGCAGAATCTTCACCAGCTCCTTAGAATTTTTACTTTGACTTAAATCAATCACATTTGATTCACAAGGAGTATGTAAAATCAAAAATAGCAGCCACAATGAAAATGGTGAATAAATATGGCGACCATCTCTTTAGGTCCTTGTTTTCGAAATCCTTCGTTCAAAAAAAAAGGTAATTCCTCCGTCACCTGGAAGTTCTTCTTGATTAACTTGAGACAGGAATTCCTTCTGTTGCATAGCATTTTTATATTGAAAATTATAACAATCTATTACGATAATAAACATCTTCTCCTGGTCAAAATAAGACTAGTATGGGTTTGAAAATAAAAGGTGTAAAAATATATGATCAAAGAGAATGGCAAACGGCCAATATATGATAATTTTTTGCATTTTTCGCGTCGAACTTTTTGCATTTTTCGTCGAAAAAACTTTTCCATAAAAATTTATCTTACTTGAATTAAGTAAAATAATTTCCAAATGTTTTCAGTTGATTATTTTGAGCGCCTCATGATTGTAAAGAACGTAAATGTCTTATAGCGTTTTAGACACATCAGTGAAGATCACAAGAGCTTCTTTACCTTCTATAATCAAAACACTTACTCAATCCCTCAGTCAAGGCCTCATAGGATCAGAGTCTGCATTACGACTAAGAACTTAAACATTCAAAACACTCTACAAGATAAAGAAATATATGGACTTTAATGTATGTCAATAAAATATGATTGACCTAATCAGCTCTTACTGGACTTGAAGAGATGCAGAGCGCCTCAGTATATACAGTAAAGATTCGTAAAATATTGTACTTTATCAAGATTCTTGTTTTACTAACAAAAACTTCAAATATTTTTATCTGAGATAAGTTTGCGTGTGTATGTTTATCCTTTTTAACATTTATAACAAACTTAGAATCGGATGAAGAAAATCGTAAAGTCAGTGAAAAAATCCCGATAACAGCGATTCAAATTCAAGAGAAAGTTTTGGTTTCGCTTGCGACTCACTGTCAAAGCTAATTACTCAAAACTATAGAATTAGAATTAGAATTTTATCTCTAAATCAATAGCCAAATACATAAACAAAGGATATATCAAATGAATTAACTCGTAAAATTCTAGTTTGGAGAGTTTATTTGGGAGCCACTACTGTAGTTGTGTTTAAAATAACCCAACAAGTCGTGCAATATTTCCACCAGTCGCTTCAAATATAAACAACTCCTTCACCTTGAAATCGAAAGCAAAAATATCCTTGACCAGGCTATGACTTAGCTCAGTCAGCGCTACTCAATATATTATCGTATCTAAGACATTATTAGAATATTGTTTAACGAGACAGTCATAAGAGGTTCCTAAAAGTCCCGCAAAAAAGAACCTTTGACAATGAGCTCTTTTTGTCGATCAAGATGCTAGTTTTTTGACGTTTACGGTAAATTCCACTATGAGCTCATTTCTTTTAAGGATACGAGTTTCGTTTTTGCCGTTTTCGGTAAAATTTTCCAGCTTATTTAGCTATACAGTCAACTCGAAAGACCCGAAAACGAGTTACAATCGTTGTGAAAAGAAAAAGATGGCGAAAATGCTTAATTTGGGGCACGTGTTTGGGCGTGGGGAAGGAGTATCAAGGCGTCTTTTATTCCTTCAGATGACTCAAACGTTTCCACAATACCTTTAGCATTTTCATCCTAGATTACGATATGAAGTTTACTTCCAGTTTTTCTTTTTTTTCCTTCTTTTTCTTTTTAATGCTAACAGCTAATTTTCTAGCTAGGAATCACGAGTGATTAATAAATTATTATAAATGTTCGGGAGGTCGACTGTTCGGGTGAAAATTTCTCAAATATTCACACAGTTTAGTCGAAAAGAGATTCTTAGTCAAGAGCCATAAAATGTCACCCAAATGTCATAAATTTGTGCATATTTTTCTTAGTTTTGTGAGCAGCATTTCTGTTTTATATCAAAACATTTATTGTCGGTAGGATAATGATATGGCGATGCAATAGGAATTACGAGAAGATTGATAAGGAAGCAATTGTCAGAGGTTGTGGTGCGGAGAATCCCTGCTGTGTCTTTGTTTTGGCAAGTAATATTTGCACCGGGAAGAAAAGAGGGTCCATATTTTGATTAACCGCCCAGCTTTGCTGTTTGTTTTTAGCCTATTTAGCTGTCCATCTCACAAACAATCAGTCTCCAATCGATTGCCATGCGTCGCAAATCTAAACACCGCTAACAGCTCCAAGCAAACGAACATTTCCACCTTCAAAACGACTGCCCGTTCATTCGCATAATGGCGTCAGTTTTTGAAAGATTAGGTCGTTGCATGACCATTACTTCCTTGGTAATCACTAAGAAAACACAAATGTCCATTCACACACATTCCCTGGGGCATGTTATCATAATTGTGTTCCTCTTTTTGACCAACATTTTCTAATTCATCCCGACGAAGTTTCCGGTAATCGTTTTCACGAAGGAAATGCTTCTCTCCAGACTATTTCAGCTAATGAATCGTCAACTCCTTCGCTGTTTGCCGAAAATAGGCCGCACCATGAGCAAACTAAAAATCGGCAACTTTCCCAGATCCGCCTCGTAGAGATTACATACAGTTTCAGATGACAGTAATGATGTTTACTATATTTACAAAAATGCCACCAGTGAAGACGAAACTTCAGATTTTCAACAACTAAAACTCTGTCCGTCGCTTCCGCAACACAACCAGGACTCATTTCTAAAAAAGCAGCGCTGCTCTCAGGCAAAACACAACTTGTACGTTTACGAGTCTTTTACCGCCATTCCTCCAGGCGTAGTTATTTCAACCTTGTTTTCTCACGTTTTTCGCTTTGCAGTTCAGAGTAAATAAAGTAGCATTAGCTCACTGCTATCTAATCACATCTTTAAGAATAAACATTTCATAGGAAATTAGGTTGTACGATAAAAAATAACAAATACAAATCCACTCGCGTTCTCATTTCACACTTTACATTCGCGACTGAAATGTTTGTCTAAGGTCGAGAGAGCTTTGTGTTGTTTTTGTGTACAAAATACTAATATCTCTATATTCGCTTATCATAATTTCTTTATTTTATTTTCTCTTTAGTTCTTTAACTCCCATTGATTCAATTATTTGCAAAGATTACAGCCTCTTAATTCCCAGTGAGACTACAGTTTCTTTTAACGCCTTTGATTTTTGACTAACAATGCTCTCGTCCATTGATTTTTTCTTGATCTCGTATATCTTTAATTTCTCTTAAAACAATTATTCTTATTGAAAAAGAATGTAGGCTCTTGAATCGATCAATTACTTTAAACTTTCTTAATCTCAGCTCGGCTTCTGTGACGATTCTGTGAGCCTTTGATAGTCGGTAGTTCACCAGCCGTGTTCATTAATTGCGTTAATCCCCGAAATAGTTGCACCCTTTTTTGTACTTTTATTCTAAAAAACTGTAGTGCTTTCCTCATCACGAAAAGTGCATTAGCGATAAAAGTGTCTCGACTAGCAATTACGTAATTCATTCTGCCGTGCACTTAATAAAACCATCAAATACTCAGTCAAACTTTGAAGTATAGGCTGTCGGCTTGCCTTTGATTCCAGCTTCACTGTCTACGCACCTTCAAAGGGCACTCAAATGGAACACTTAACACGTACCTCAGGTTTTCACAACATAACGAGATTTTCATATTCAATTTTCGTCTCTTTTTTGCCTATTACAAATCTTGTGGCTTGTTTAATTTATCGCGGTATTCAGTCAGCACCAGTTGCTGATTCGGGCAGCTGACGAACAGACAAATTAAAAAAAGATTGAAACCCACGTTTAAAGTAAATAAAAGTTAAAGAAACGAACGAGTATTGAAGTGTATTTTTCCTTCTTCTGTCTCATCAGCAATTTGCTTTGATGAACACTTTCGTGAATTGTATTCTAGAAATTGTTTTTCGGAACCATTACACGGTTTTCCCCAAGGGCAGTTTATTTACTGTACTTTGATTACTTCATTTCACAATATTATAAAGATGTACGATAGATGATATTTCCACAGATTCTAAGTGAATTAAAACTACACGTCGAAGATTTCATACACTGCCTGTCAGATTTTGTTACTCTTTATAAATAAAATACTATTATTATTGCTAATAATAGGAGTAACAAAGAATTAATAAAGATGATAAAGAAGTGCTAAATCAAGCACGCGAAGGATTGTTTCATTCTCTATCCAAACACCTTGCAGTCGGTTAAAAACTCGGCTGCGCCTCGCTTTTTCGCAACCCACTTCTCGGTGTGTGGATATCAGATGAGACACTCTTTCCCTTGTTTCATCTACTAGATCATGTAGCTGCGTTTTGAAAATAGGAAAATGTATTTAAAGAAGGAAACTCGGATGTAGAAAAAAAGATGAAGAAATAAAGAATCGAAAAGGAAGGAATAGGATTGGAAACAGGAAAGAAAAAATAGGAACAAAATAAATAAATGCAGAAGAAAAAAGGCAACCCACAAACAAATGAAAAATTAAGAAACTACAATTTAGAATGAAGGGAAATGGAAAGAAAGCAAAAAAAAGGAAAAGGAAGGATGGGAAGAAGAAAGGAAGAAAGAAAGAAAGAAAGAAAGAAAGATAGAGAAAGAAAGAGAAAGAAAGAAAGAGAGAAAAAGAAAGAAAAGAAGAGAAAGAAGGGAAAAGAAATGAAAGAAAAGAAAAGAAACTGAAAAGAAATGAAGAGGGAAAAAACAAAACAAAACAACAACAACAACAACAAAACACGAAAAAGAATAAAGAGAAAAAGGGCGGACAGTAGGAATGAAAGAACGATTATAGAAAGAACGAACGAACGAACGAATAAATGAATAAAAGGAAACAAAGAAAGAAGGAAAAAGAGAGAAACATACCAAAACAAACAAACAAACAAAAAAAAAAACGTTAACGTAGTTTCTTTGCGTTGAGCCATTTGCAACCTGAAGTTGGGCCACGGTAAATAAATTATAATTGGTTGAAAAAAAAAACCAAACAAACAAACGTTTTAATAAGTTCAATGCCAACCAACGTAATCTTAAATCTTAAAATGCAAAAAACCTTTTTATTAGAATGAAAACAGTGAAAATGAGATTTTTGACGAAGTTAAAACAGTTTTTATACCTTTCCATACATTTCTTTTCTGCTCTAAACCAAATTTCCTATCAATTTCAACTCATGGAAATTGAATAACACTTATGAATCTTGTGACAATTTACCAAAAGCGTGCGTGTTAATATGTTCTGTGATCACCCACTTCACGCTGAGTCTCACGCAACGCACGAAACGTTCAAAAGACCACGACACATTCACGTACTGCACACAACATGCACGGAAACCTATTTTTAACGTAAAAAGAATATCGGAACATAGGAAAGATTTCGATGTAGTCAGACACAGACATGGGATACACTAATGGCTTTGTATCAATAAGTTTTGCAACTATAAATAAAACCTATACGACACCATATGTTAGTTTAGTCTATCGGAGAGCTTCCATTAATACATTGCACAGGTGGGTGTTTGGTATACGATGACAGCCAGCCATTGCCCGATTGCTGTGATTCAAAATTAACATAAATCGAAATTCGTTTTGGACTATTGCTGGAGATTTGGTACTTCTGCCTTGAGCATCCAACGTGGATGGATGAAACGTGGTCGCTCACAGCAGGATTCCATTTGTAATTTTTCATTAAATGTTTGGTGGTGTTCGCCGGCTTAAACCAAATTAGTTTTTGCCATGGACGGAAAAAGTGGTCGCTTACAAAAGGTTGCATTATAGGGACCGGTCGGTGAATAAAACCAGCTTTATTCCAGTTGAGAAGTGCTCGTTTATTGCAGGGTTTAGAAATTGAGTCTTGCTAAGTAATCAAGCCAGCATAGTGACTGAAGTGTGGTGGGACAAGGGACGGTCAACATGGTTGAATGCGGTCGCTTGCAAGAAGGTTCATTATTGTGCTGTTCCTAGAATCGGGTCGGATTAGAAGTGGTCCCTCGTGGCAGGATTCAAAAATCTTGCAAACTAATCACCAGTAGTAGCTTAGCTGAAGTGTGATGGAAAGGTGATCGCTTGTAAGAGTTTCAGAGATACAGTAGTTGCTAGGGAATCAGAGCAGCGCAGTTTCCTGAAAAGTTTTGGAATAGTTGGGTGGCGGTCGCTTGCAAGAGGTACCATTAAAAGGTTGTTCCTATAGAGGTCGGATAAGAAGTGGTCGTTCATAGCAAGGTTCAGAAATAGGGTCTATTCTGCTATATTTCTGCTAGGTAAATCAAACCAGCTTAGTAGCTGAAGTGTGGTAAAGGATGATCGCTTGTAAGAGTTTCAGAGATATAGTAGTTCAAAGGAATCAGAGCAGCGCAGTTTCCTGAATGGCCTGAATAGTTGGAAGGCGGTCGCTTACAAGAGGTTCCATTAAAGCGTTGTTTCAAGAGTGGGCGGTAGACCATAGCAGCTTCACGAAAGTGGCTAAATGGTTGGGTTGTGGGCACTCGTAAAAGTTCGAACAATGAGATTTACAAAGTAAATCCGACAATACGTTTCTTGTACGCTCGGACTTGAAGAGGTGGTTTGTTCAAAAAAAGAGACTAGTTTTAACAAAAAGACTTGCTTTGATTACAGACGCAGTCGAATATCGCCTTCATTAAATCTAATCGAACCGCGTGCTGGGGTGGTGTGGTCGAATTGTGCTTGTGTTCGCACCTAATTACGAGTTAAGCCACGCATAAAAGTATAAAGGTTGGGTCGGGGTGGTAACCCGACTACGACAATTTTAGCCTCGAAGCCAAGAAACACATTTCATTACTTCTTTGTCAGTGCGATTAGGTTATTGCACATTTGTTTCAACTTAGCCTCAGTTTTAAAGACTCTCAGTTACGGAGACTGATTCAGAGGGGACAGTAAACAACGCACCATTAACTAGGGAAAGCAACGCTAGACTTAATCATGCACGTCAAATATAATTTTGCTCTAAAAACGTTATTTAGCAACGAAAAACGGCAGGTAGTCCACTTATCTGCAAGACAATGAAATGGTATGATATTGAGCAGTGTGGAGATTTAGAGCTAATGGTATCATTGTTATAACAAGCTGAGAATAAACTGATAAAAAATTTGATTGTCTTCTTGACAATAGATTTGATCAATTAGCACTGTAGGGAAGAAAAAAAAGGAAAGCTAATATCGAAGAAAATGATGTTTATACGATGTTAGAATCCCAAATAATGGTCCCTTCGTCCGTCCGTCTGTCTGTCCGTCCATCTGTTGAACTGGGGTTGTTATGGCGTCAAGACGCGAAAAACGTCTTTTCCTTATGATGTATGATGTTTTACACGGTAACACTCCATCATATCTAGATGATCTTTTCTCTAAAAGTAAGGATTCGAATGATTATAAATCAAAATTGAGAGATACTGAAAATAAATTAGAAATTCAATCTATAAGGACAGATTCCTTAAAAAAGCTTCTCTTATAGAGGAGCTAAATTAAAGAATTCTATTCCTTCACAAACACGATCATCTTCTTCAAGGAATGTTTTAAAAAAGAACGCGTGTCTAGCCAGCAATCAGACAATCCAAGTGACTTTATACTAGGCTGCTTCTTAGAACTACTAATCAATTTTTACATGTATAATTATGTTATTAGCCCATTTTAATTTTTTGTTACATATATTTTTATTGTACGACTTTCATGTAAAGAAGTTTTTATAGTTATGAAACTATCGTACTATCTGTCCGTCTGTCTGTCTGTCCAACTCACCCAACTTCTCTCCCATGCAAGCAGATACGGTACAGTACACACCAAGAAGTAAGAGAAGGAATCCCTGGTACTCTGGGTTCTTTTCCTATCATATCAGCCCTTCGTTCTATTTTTAAGTTCGTATTTATGTTGAGAATGGAACATGATTGGTCAGATCGTATGAGGCGAGGTCCCACAGCCACAGGTCTTGTTCTAAAAATAGAACGAAGGGCTGATAGGATAGGGTACCAGGGATTCCTTCTCTTACCTCATTTTCTCTTGGTACACACTAAATGCGCCAATGTTCTATTTATTTGAATGACCTTGTGATTCGAAAAGTTCCAGCCACCTGACTGGACACAATTACGTCTAATTCTGTTCAACTTTATCTCGAATATTCCTTATAAAAAGAGGACGAAAATAGGAAGCCATGAAGTAAAGGTTTGAATGAAGGATGTATTGTACAGTTTTATGGTTTAAACGTCTTCGCATTTCGTTATTTCTGAAGACTTGAAAGGCCAGCCAGTGTAAACTGTCGGTCGTGAAGTAAAGCAAATGATGTGAAATGAAGTAAACTAGCGGAAATGCGCTACAAGAAAGCGAAAGTCAGAAACGGAAAAGTACAAAAGAATAAACCGTTAAGTGTAATCAGTTTTGATGTTCTGTTCGAAGTCTTCACCCACCACGAACGGGAATATATGAAATCGTTTATCTCCGTGCCAGGCTTAGTTTTCCATGCCCATACATAATGGATCACGAGGCAAAGATTCTGGCGTAGTACCATACAAGAGGTAAGGCACTAAGTCAGGACTAACCACGAGAATATTTTTCACGAAAATTCCTGTTTTCCTGACCCTGATGTTGATAATATAGCCAAATATTTTGAATGATAAAATTACTATCTTACTAAATTTAAAATCTAAAATTACTATCTAACTTAAAACCTGATTACGCTAATACATGTGAACGAAAGAGCTATAGCTTTTGCAGGAAAATCTTGTAGAAAGTGCTCGAAGATGCTTTGAATTCGTAAAAATCGAACTTTTAAACAACAGTGATCAAACTGACCCTTGACGCTTAGACGAAATAGCCAAAACTGACAAACCGCAAAACCATTCATGACAACAGACGATAATAGAAGTTCATATAAGATATTAGTGGCAATTAGAGTCGCAGATTCGATCTCGCACCGAATCATTGAAGAGATACAGGGAAAATGATCTCGTTCTCAAACTCATAAACATGTAACACAGGTAGCCCAGTTTAGCATTTTTGACTAACTAACTTATGTTTATATATCAGCAATATTGAGAAATAGTGTACATACCCCTTGAGATATATTGATTACTTTTCATGCATTTCAACGTCAGTGTGTTCCAGCTTTGTCTAGCTCAATGTCTACAGTTTTGACATTTTCCGGTCGGTAGCTCAAAATTACTTCCTGGTAGGCTTGGTAGCTTGGCATTACTATGTTAGTGATCATTCAAAAATCAGCTGGGGGAGGAGAGAGTGGAGAAAAGAGGAGGATTGTCACCTCTTGAATCCCCACTAAAATGGCGAGGTGAATTTAAATCAAATGGGGAGAAGAGGGTGGAGAAAAGAGGAGAGAGTTATGGCCTCTTGAATCCAAAAAAAGTTAGGGTGAATCTTGAAAAAATTGGACAGGCTAAATCACATGACCAAGTCATAAATTAGATGGGGAGGGGAGGGAAGGTTAGAAAAAGAGGACGGTCACCTCTTGAATCCCCCCAAAAAGATGGGGTCAATCTTGAAAATATGGACACGCTAAATCACATGACCACGTCATGAATCAGATAGGGAGGGGAGGGGAGGGGAGGGGAGGGAAGGTTAGAAAAAGAGGAGGGTCACCTCTTGAATCCCCCAAAAAGGTGGGTGAATCTTGAAAATATGGACACGCTAAATCACATGACCAAGTAGAGAATGCTTGAACTAGGGCTGACAATGTGATATGGATCAGTAGAATGGGCTGAACGACTATGATTTTCTTATAATCTAGCACTGGAAAAATGAGACAGGGATTAAGACACTAACGCTTTAAAATTAGTATCGCCAACTTGAGATTTTTTTCAAAATCCGTCTTTGGGACTAGGATTCAAGCGCCAAATTTCATTTTCATTTTAGACTCCCATTCAGGATACTAGCGGACGTCCTCTTAATACATGTACACTTTAATTATGGTAGAGTGATGGCACTAAGCCCGTGAAATAGTTATTAGTCTAACAGAGGTTAGTAGACACTAATTCCATTGTTTTCTTTTGTGTCTTCGTATCTAAACTTTAACTATTAGTTTCTGTTTCACGGGTTAAGTGCACCACTCTAGCTACACTCTTGTTCACATACGTACCTCATATGACAAATGTAGTCGGCTTTACGGTATAAGTCGTATAATCAGAATTAATACTGAAAAAGAGGAATTTCAAAGCTTTCTTATGCTTGAATGATAATTTCCACTTGACTGGGCTGTCAAAACATACCTGAACTTTGACCCACACGAAACCCAACAAACAAAGGCCAAATCCATTGCTTGAGCATTACAGCTTGTAGTCTGGACATTAAAACATTTAATTCTCTGCTTCATGGTTGATTTTCGTAGCAAAAAACTGCTCAAAAACGGATAATTCCAGCAAAATTTGTGCACGCAACACGTGTGCGAACATGTACATGCACTTCAGCTCAAGTACGTGAGCCCTAAGTATGTTAGGTCAGTGGTAACATGCTGAAATGACTATGAGAGGGGTGGGTAGTAAGTTTCTTTATTGTCTTGTCGAAAACATGTTACTGGAAAAAACAGCTTCAATAAGACCAGTTATGTCGCTAAATAATCTGATTCCTTTCTTTACTGCGATTCTCATTATTCTGCGAACTCAGACATTTTAACGGCTTGTTGTGAAATTGTTTTTTCGCTGCCGTCAATCAAAAATAATCAGTCGGTATCTTTTATATTTTTGACTGGCGGCAGTGAAAAACCAAATTCCAACGCGCAGCTCGCAACCACCAAGTTCGCAGAATATTGAGAATCGCAGTAAGAATCCTAAATTGAGACAAAAACTTTAATAATTCTTAAATAAAAATTGTCTCAAGATCAACACAAGTGTAATATTTTTTTCGCCTGCTGTAAATTCGTACAGTTCTTAAGTGAGGTAACAAGAGAAAAAAACGAGAAACATAAAATGAATACAAATGATTTTTTAAGAAATGCAGAATTTCTGCAGAATATTTTACTAAACCATATCTGGGTTACCTGTGGTAGGGTTAATATATGAGGGGGGAGGGGAGGTAAGGGGCAATATCGTTCGAGCTGCTTGAGTCGTTCGTTGATCAAACGAAGTGGATAAATGGCGGAAGGCGTAGCAGTGAACGGTACTCCCATAAACCTCGAGGATAATACTCCTTCGATCGACTCGCTACCACCCCCAGAATACCCAACATCTTCAGAAATGAGTGCTGAAGGAGGTACTGAAGCAACATCAACGAATTCTGAGCTACCAAACGTGGAAGTTCGCAGCCAACCTCTGTACAACCAAACCACGCCATTAACGGCACAGCAGCTCGATGAACTGTCTGAAAAAATTAAACGAGACGAGGCGAAAAAATATTTCTCCTTGAGGGTAAGTAAAAAGCTTGGAAAAGTATTGCAGTTGAAGTTATTTTGCAATTGTATTTTGTCGTTAGACGTAGTAAAGCAGTAATGCATTCAGTCTCGTATCAGCTTTTGCAAAAAACCAAAAATTTCTATCGAATTCTCGATTTAAAATTAATAATTTTCGCTTGATTTTGAAAACATTTCTTGTATATTGTTTTTCTCATTACGTCTGGAATATTTTTTATGCTCAAAAAGTAAAAATTATATGCTTAAAATTCACAACGCATACAGGTTATATTCCACATTTATTTCTTAGAGTGATTCATATTATTTATTTATAACTACATGACGTCATTCATGCAAGTCAGTAGTCAACAACACCATTATACTTTATATGCACCTAGGGAATAGATTTGAGTTTTTCATTCAATCACACTTTACTATACAAATAAACCTTTAATATATATAATATATTGCAATGTGAAGTTGTTTTTTCAATGCAGCTTCTATTCTATCATAGTTACGGTAACAACTCATGTGATATTGCTTTTCATGTGAAATTCAATGTGGAATTCTTGAGTTGGGAAATGAATTTTCCTTGCATCCCATAGCAGACAGACAAAGACTTTATTTTTGGTTTGTTTCTAGCTTAATTTTTGAGCAGTTGTACAGGCTACCTGTGTAATGTTTTTCAGTGTTGAATTCCATCGTTAAAATGCCTTTCCTTTAAAACCAATCAGCATGCAAGTTTCAGATGAGCTATGGGGTTCTAACTTAAATGTATATAACTTGAGATATTGGACTTTGGACTCAATAAGACAACTGTTACAATAAAATAGCTCAAAATTGAGACTGGATTTTGATAATAGCCATATAAGTTATTATGGTCTTTATAATACTAAATAGAAATAAATTTTCTAATCAAATTAAATTTCCAATTAAAATCAACACACAAAAGTATAATGTATTCACATATTTTTGTTCATTGGCTTTTTGTTGCCAAACTAGCTTTTGCATGTCTCATTTGGTAAAGTAAGACAGCTTCTCACTGAAATGTGCAGTTTAATGTACAAAAGCCCTTGTAAAAAAGTATGTGAATACATTAAAAGTGGTCATACTTCTGCATGTCACACTACACGTAAAAAAAAATAACAGACTTTCCATAGTCAATCCATATCAGTGATCATTTCCTCTATCTGTATGTTGTGCATAGAACTTGGGGTGGGGAACCTAGGATAATTCCTAGACAAGTACAAGGATCTTAGTTTACGTTTGTGCAGACACTGACCAGACACACTTTATATTTTTAGGAAGGAATGTTTACAAATGCCATCGAGAATGAATGCAAAGAAATTGTTAAACCAGAAGAAGATGGGAAAATAATCAGCTCATATCTGCTTACAGAGTAAGTTAAGGATAAGACAGTATAAATATTCTTTGGTACTGCAAAGATGGCTCAAGTGTACATGAACTCAACAAAATTAGCTTTATTTTAAGTAATGAAACTATTTATCAGGGACTGCAGCAGTTTTACTCTATCAAATCAACACATAACAATACAACACACAATTTTTTTTTGAACCCTAAAATCTGGGCTGATCTAAGTCAGGGTATGGCTAACTCACAGAGTGAAATGGAATTTAGCATGTTTGGTTTTGTGGAGGGAGGAAAACTAGAGAACCCAGAGAAAAACTCTTGAATCAAAGGTAGAACAGACCTAATAAGAACTCTGCTCACAAGAAAGACCAAGTCCAGGATTCAAACCAAACACTCCAGTGGTGAGAGGCAAGTGTGCTACTGCTGTGCCACTCTTGATATGCATATCACACCCATTATTTTCAGTTACTAATCATTTCATGAATATTCTGTTGTTATTGTGCACAGGATTGATCATTGGGATCATGAAAAGGAAAGAATCGTGATTATAACAGAGAAGAAACTAGTGCTGATCAAGTTCAATTTCATTGGTTTAAGAGTGGATGACCACCGCAAAATCCCTCTCATCAGCTGTGACAAAATCCAAAGTGGACGCTTCACTTACCCCAAGAACACAATGATGATGTAAGTACCTCTATAAAGACTTTCAGAATGATATTTAAATCATGCCTATTTAAACTTGGAAAGATGCATACATGTAACAAACCTATGACTCCTTCACTGAGCTTCTAGCTTTGTAACAAGAATATTAATATTGGTATCAGGGGACAAATGTTTATGAAACCTCCAGCTGAGGAGTCTGATTAGGCTTGTAATTTGCAAATCCACTCTATTTGATATCTTTCCATTAAGTTTATTTGAGTATTATATAGCATCTAGAGCAGTGATTTCGTATGAAGAAATGTGCAATACAGACTGCCCTGACTTGAAAATAATGGCACCTTGTCCTAGCATTTTATTGGAGGAGATGTGCATTACATTTATCACTAACATCTCAGTACCATGACCATGAATCATGTTGTGAATTTCCTCACTATCTGCTGTATAATCAGTAGAACAGCTTCAACTGTGCTCCATTCAGTTATGTTTATAAAACCATGCTGGAAGTGATAAAAGCCAGAAAGAAGTGTAAGGAAAAACTTGAGTGGCAGGCAAGTTTTTCTCCTCTTTTGAGTGATTTGGAGACTTCCTAAGTTGTATAACTGAATGGAGCACACATGAGACTCTTCTACTTGTTTTATAAATTACACAAAGAAAAATGACAAATGATTTGACATTTCTCTGAGGACATCTTTTCTTCCACAAAGCCATACTCTGGTAGAGCACAGATGTTTGCCAATCAGAGTGTGCAAAACAAAGTGATTATATTATATTTGCAGTCCAAAAACTTGTTAGCAGGGGCAGACACATGTATGTTATCTTGTGTCCACTAGTTTCTTATTCTTGTCTTTGAGGAGCAGTTTCTATAAATACAATAGCTTGTTATCCTTCAATGCACATGACAACTGTTGTGTTCTTCCAAAGTGCCCCTCAAATTTGATGTAAATAAGCCAAAATTAAATGCAGAAGAAAGCAGTGTGTGATAATATCTGATCCATGGTACTGTGACAAAGGTATAAGTAAAAACAATGAGCAACAAGCATGCACCCTCTGACCAGCTATGCAGCTTAATTACTGGTAAAAATAGATTCATTTCACTGTGCCATGCTAACACTACATTTTGTAAAACATAGGCGGTGGGGCAGGGGGGCTCTAGCCCCCCCCCCCCCCCACACTAAAATGTGGGGGGGCTTGGCTGCAGAACGTTTCAGAACCAAAAATATTCCTAGCAAAGCATTAAATAAGTTTTTCAAAATATATAGTGCTGTGATTTGTTTCACAATTAATATTAGATATTGTCATGTACAGGAACTCTCATGGAACTTAATTCACATGCAAATTTACTGATTTCAGCTCCATTCCTGCAAGTTTTTGTGATAAAGTAGGGACTGTTTTGCAGTCTGCAGTCAACATGATATGTATGAAAACACTGTATCACTTCTTATAGTGCAACGAAGAAAGTGTAGCACTTTGTTGTTGATGATGTAGGCTAAATCAAACATGGAAAAATCCAAACATTTTTAGAGTCCTTAGGTATCGCCTTTTTTTCTGAATTTTTTAGACTCTAAAGATTTTCAGTAAGATGAGCCCCCCACGTTTCAAAACGCTCCGCCGCCTCTGTAAAACAATGTTACCAAAAATGGAAGAAAAGAAAAAGAAAATAGCAATATGATCAATTTGAAAATAAAATTTATTATACATAATGTTTTGCTGTTAAGACTCCAAAAATTAGAGCACTGCAAACCCTGTTAGTTAACTTAGTTTTCTCAAGAAAACTCAAAAGGTTTTTAAGATACCCTGGCCTGGAAGTGTCATCATGAACTTGTTTGGTTTCAGCCCTCGTCATTACCAAACTGGCCTGAGAGTTTACATGAACAAAAATGCCAAACCTACATTATTGCAAAACTGGAACCCTTGGAGCAAAGAAATCCCATTTGTAACCTTCGCTTGGCACAAGGCTTTGGCTTATCGTGAGGATATCCCTCGTTTCATGGACTTGAATGCATTCCAACAAGACCTTGTTAGTGCGATAACAACTTCACATAATGAACTTCATCCAGGGGTGGCTGAAGACTCCCTCGAATTTAGTAACGACCCAATCTTGATTGAAGTTTACTGTGGGGCGTTACCCATTGTACACAACTGGAGCATTTTGGGATTCAATCGTGATAGAGGAAGCTTTGGCTATTAGCTGAAGTGGTGCATTGCATATTCCATTAATAGGCCATTTCCACAACCATGTGATTACAACCTCCTTAAATCAAGCACCAGTGCCAAAATGAACTCCAGAAGTAAAAAGAGCATCTTGATATTAGTGAGAAGGTGAAGTTTCAGCTCAAATTGTTAGATACAGGAGAAATGGCATGAAATATAAAATTGAAAATTTTTCCCTGCAAGCAGAGTCCTGTTTTCCTCTTGCCCACCAACAAACGGAAAGAGTGACTCTCCTAGCAGGGAAGGAAAATTTATAAAGTCTTAGAAAACATTCGATTTTATATTTCATGCCATTTCTCCTGTGTCGTATACTTTAAGCTAAAACTTCACCTTCTTCCTCATATTGAGATGCTCTTTTAATTTTTGGAGTTTATTTTGACACTAGCGCTTGATTTAGGGGGTCGTGGTCACGTGACCTGTTAGTGCAAAAAATGCCTATTTAGACATACGGTGGCACCAATAACAGTGCCCTATAGAATGTTCAGCATGATTGTAAATGTAAGTAAAATATAGCTGAACAAAATTAATAGAAGATTGATATATAAAACAAGAAAAACTGGACTTTCAAGTAGCACACTAACATTTATATGCTGAATATCTAAGTGTCTAAACGTTTTTTCATACACCGTTGACTATCCATACTTCCATGGTAGTTTTGGATTGTTTTAGCCACATTTTCATTAGAACGTTTGAGCAATTTGACGCTAGTTAATTCGAGACTGTTTAAGCGTTATTTTCTTTTCAGAAGAGCGTGTATTTTTTATAGTTCACTTTTTAATTTTTTACATAGAGCTACATAGAGGTTCACTCTTGTGTGGTAGGACACAGCACGACTGACGTCTTAGCAATCTTACGCCTTTTCTCAGTTTAGGCAGAGTTAATAGAGGGTTCCCCTCTATTAACTCTGGTTTAGGCAATCAAAGTGCATTGAGGATTAGCACTGGTACGAGCAACACCATATTAGGCATGGCAAACACTGAAATATTTGTACTCAAGTTAGACCAGCTTGCATCTTGTTTTTCAAACTGAGAAAAGGTGAGTGTTGCGATGTAAGGCAACTAAAATTCATCGAGTTTTTATTTAGATCCATTGAAAAAGTCGTTTATGTAGTTGGACTGGTTTTGTTAAAGTTTATGTCATTAGTGTTACAAAACTAAGGGTTCAGATATTTGTAAAGGTTAATTTTCTTTCCAAAAAATATTCGAATACATCGAATAAAATGAAATGATATAAGACAATGTCGTTATTTGCTCTTTATCTTACCGGTCGGTGTTCGCTTTTTCAGGGGGGAGGAGAGGGGAAAATGGGCTTTCCTGACGCTGCAAGCTCACATTTAAACCGTTGGTTCTTGAGGGTCCTCTGTGGCCAAACAAATGAAAGTCTATGACTATTTTCAAAAAGGGTTGAAAATCGAACAACTCAACCTAGAGACGTTTATGACATTGAATGTTGGTTATTACAATTCCACAACGACAAAGTCACGTTTTCAGCTTTCCGTTACGCAGTGCGCTATGCTCTAGTTTCTGTGGGGAGATAGTAGACAGATTTAGCAAGGCAGCGCGACCTCAAGGGGACGACGCGCGCATGAACGCGCTCTCGCCGTCGTCCTCCTGGCTCACGTTCTCATCAGGACGTGAAAAAGCTAAAAATGACGTTCCGTTGAGGACGTGAACCAAGAAGACGGCGCTTAAATGAAAAAGAAGTCGCCGTCCTCTTGAATAAGTTTACATGGCAGTTCAAGTCTACGTGTCTTAAATGCGCATTGTACGCTTCTGTACACGCAAGTGATGTAATCGTACCTTTAATGCTGCGCGTGTATCTCTCATTAGGCTGACTGGTTATGCGGAAGGCAATCCGCGCGTCATCCAACATGGCGTCAGAATCCACTTCGCAAGAACAGAACCAGGCCTGCTCCAAAGCTGGAACCCCTGGTCAAGTGACATGCCTTACATTTCCTTAACCAATCACCGCTCGTTTGAATTAATACCTGACCCACCTGCGCATGTGCAGATCAAAGGATTCGAGAGGGCTTTGATCGAGGCGATTAATGCTGCGCGGTCGTTGGAAGAGAGCAAGAGGTCGCTGTCGAATTTTGAAGTGGTAGAAGAGGAACTTCCTATCACAGTATACTTAGGGTTGTCTGCCATGGTGGTCAATCAGAGCAAGCTGGGCTTCTGCAAGGACAGAGGTGCTGTGTTTTACTAACACTAGTCTCGGTTAATGAACCTGCCATCAGACTGTTTAAAGTTTGCGTTTGGTTATTCCCTCAAGCTGCATGTAGCGTTGGAATTGAAAATTGTTCTTCAAGATTCATTTTAAAAAAAACTCGGCCAATTTTTCCTAGACTGTTCAAATAGTTTATATAGTTTCTTCGAATTCGAACAAGCTGTGCATGCGCACTTCATCTGGTTTCTCTGTAGGCACGACAAGTATCCTTTTTGGCACGAAACATTGACGTTACACCCTTTTTTCAACACTACGTGACCCAGACATTAAGGGGTGATTGCGCAAGTCTGGGTTTTTGGCTTCCGCCAATCAAAGCAGTCCGAGTTAATAATTATTTTGTTTGACGGAAGGTAAAATCTCATATCTATGGTCTATGTCACGTAACTACGAAAATGGTACAATAATTGCGCGCAATACTAAAATGCTAAAATACTTGTCTATTGAAGCTAGAGATCTTAGTATTAATGGTAGCGGTGTTGGTGTATCATTAGCAATATATTCGAAATAAAACTTGCGGCGAAACGTGCTGCCATCCTGAGCGCACAACCTCCCTCGTTGCTACTATTAATAGACCTTTTACCAAAATGGCGGCCGCAAATTCGACTGAGTAAAAATTTAACTGAATGAAAAAATAATACCAGT
>JAAAQI020151442.1:0-10696 GCA_011800005.2 Stichodactyla mertensii | reverse complement strand
GCCAAATTAAAATTGCCATTGGCATTCATATATATTCCGAGATATTTGTATGATCTGACATTCTCAAGTTTAAAATTGTCAATATAAAATGTATAGTTATTCATGGATTTGCCAGTGTTATTGAAAATTAGGACTTTTGATTTAGCGTTGTTTACGCTGAGGGCCGAATTGTTGCAAAAGGACTGCAATTTATTCAAGTAGTCTTGCAGCCCTTTTGCTGATTTTGAAACGATTACCAGATCGTCAGCGTATAGTAAACAGCTAAGAGGAGTTTCTCCTATCTGTATATCATTTGTATTGCATAAATTTAGTTCTTTTGGGAGGTCATGGAGATATAAGTTGAATAGAGTTGGGGATAGCATGCAACCTTGCTTAACTCCCACATAACATCCAAAGGATGGTGACAGTAAATGTTCAATTTTCACTTCTGATGATGTCACATCAAAAATCCTCCTCCCCTCCTCCCCCTTCCCCCTCCTCACTTTAGGTGATAAATAATGACCAGTACCCTGGATGACCATGACCAGGGATTGAATTTTTAAACTCAAGCACATTTTTTGAAACTCTCCAGACTTGTCGCACAATAAAATCGGCGATAGTGGAGCGAGAGCTATCGGTAAACTCATCAATGGACGATGTAAACTAACGACTTTGAATCTGTGTGATAATAAAATACGATCCAATGGGGCAGCAGCTATCGGCCACGCCCTCGGCAAGAATCAAACCTTGAACGAGATCAACTTGAGAATGAATCGGTGAGTATTGACTAGTATCCTAAGGGACCGGTCAATATTGATGGCCCGGGGAGGTCGAATGTCGGAGAATTTGGGGGAGTGGGACACAAGGTTTTGAAACGTACATGAGGGGGCTTTTCACAGTCATACTTAATATGCTCAAATGACCGGTCCATAAAGCTATAGGGCATTTGCACTAACAGGTCACGTGACCAGATTCCCTATAAAGGAGTATCAGTGTAAAATTGAACTTCAAAATGAAAAGAGCATCTCGATATTAGTTAGAAGATGAAGTTTCAGCTCAAAATGTTTGGCACAGGAGACTAACCTTGCTTTCCTTTGCTGGAAAACAAGCTCTTGTCGCTTCCTTTGTGTCAAACATTTTGAGCTGAAACTTCCCCTTCTTACTACTAGTCTTCATGCTCTTTTCATTTCTGGAGTTCATTTTCAACACTGGTGCTTGATTTAACTTTTATTAAAGGAATCTGGACACGTGACCTGTTAGTGTAAAAGGCCTATTCTATAGATTAGACTCATTATCTGGCTACTTTGTTTCCTCAGCCTCGGGGACGACGGTGGTCAAGCTATCTGTAGAGCTCTTCTGAAAAACAATTATTTGACAAAAGTTCACATTGGAAGCAACGACTTAGGTGAACCAACTGCAGCGGTCATAGCTCAGGTAGTTTACAGGTATTCTTCGTTCTTAGTGAAAACGTTTGTACTCTGAACGTGCAGTAAGGCAACATCTTTTGGCTGAACCTCTCCGAACTGATGCTCCAGTCCACCTCCTTCCTTAAACTACGTACATTGCCCAACACCACATTGATTGGATGGTTCACGTGAAAACAATGGGAAGCCATTTCAGTGTTACTTGCAAACCACACCGTATACGGACTGGAAGTAATGTTTCAAAGCCGACAATGAGGACTAGACGGGGTTTCCGTCCAGTCCGATTTGGAGGCTTTGGAACGACTTCCAATACTCGTTAATTATTGGGAAGGGATCTATTTATTAAATGAGAACGGGGTTTTTTGGTTTAGAATAAGATACTTAAGATCGGATAATAATCACAATTTTTGCGCATGCGTAAACGTCATATTAATCACTGTTTGTGCATCTCACGCGGAAAATCGTGACCAAAAAATGCAGAACTTTTTGCATCAGAGCCAAAACTTATTCGGTGCATGCGGGTGAAGTTCTTAAAGGCGTGGTATCACTTTTCGTTGTCATTTCTCTTTGTTTCAGGTTTTGGTTTCCAACAAGATTCTTGTCGATCTTAACCTGTCTTGCAACAAGATTGGTCCGGTAAGTTACATCTGATAGTTCATGTGCGTTGGCTCATTTCGTAGTTCTTCGTACTATTTAATGATGACCCATTGTAGGCGTTATAGTCTTTATAAAACTTTCCTTCTCATCCCCCTCTTTCTTTCTTTCCTTTCTTTCTCCTTTTCCATTCGTTCTGCGGTCCTTCCTTCTTTCCTCCCTTTCCTGTCTTCTTTCCTGCTTTCCTATACGTTTTTTTCTTTCTATGTTCGTTAATCATTTCATTTTTGCCTTCTTCGTAACTTGTTCTTTAGAGTTATAGTTGCTGTTATCGTTGCTTTTTGCTTGTAGATACACTTGCTTGGCTGCTTGCTTGCCTGCTTGCTTCCCTGTTTGCTTGCTTGCCCGTAAATGCTCTTTTAGTTTGTTTGTTTGCCTGCATGTTTGTTTGTTTGTGTTTGTGTTGTTTGTTGTTTATTCATTTCTTTTCTCACGATTCCAGGATGGCGGGAAGTCATTACAAGAAGGAATGGAAGAAAACACCACCATACGAACCATGGATCTGAGACTAACGGAAGTCGGACAAGAAAGTGAATACTGTATAAACCAATTACTAAAAAGAAATCGAGAAAACCAGTACAAGCAGAACGCAATATCTGACCACTGGACATGATTCAGCAAGATTTTACTCCTTGGTGATTCAGTGTGCCTGATGTTGGGAGGGAGAAGTCAATGTATCTATGTTAGCTCTTGAAATCGTGTATATATAAGATTGTTAAAATTAATAATAAATTTTGAACTGTAAAATGAAAGCTTTGTGCACCACTTCTCACAAAGCCTACGCTTCGGTCCTGTGCAAACACAAAATGAACAGTGCCCTCGGTCTTATTCGGACCACACGCTCGGTCAATATCCCGTATGTATGTGTGCATGTAGTATGTATATCGATTCAGATGACTGCGATATCAACACTATTAAATTTAATCTCGTTTTCAAAGATTTTATCTTCCTACGCAAACAACTCATCTATAGGTTTTTGCAGAAGTGCAGGCTGACCATATCACTCTGCCACCATCTCCATTGATGGGTGATGGGAAAACAGGGAGATGGGGTAGATGAGATATAAGGTGACGGGTAATGCCGATCATTTGTGGCCGCCATGACGTATACCGAATGAATTAAACCGTGTAATATGTTTGGTGCAAGATTGAGCAACGCGGCAAATAATAGACCTTTCACGCAAAAGCCATGTTTATTCCCATGTGAATAAAAACTTTTGTTTTTGCCCGGCTAAACTCGTTCTGAAGTGCTTGAATGCGAGGCTTGCCGGGCAAAAATCTATCATTTCAGTCAACATAGCCGCCGCGTGAGTAAGGTCTACTGATTCGGTTCACCACAAACAAATCACGATATTTCGCTCAACCGCGTCCAATTATGAATTTGCATAACGCAATTTACCTTCCCACCACTCACTGCTCTGTCAAAGGGAAAGCCATAAATGTGGCAGGAGGAAGGAAAAGAAGGGGGGAGGGTCATAATTGTTTGAGCCTACCTAAAAGGCAGAAGATAGAAAAAGGAAGATGGAGGGTCACATAGAATTATGCTAATTCAGGATCAGATTAAGTATTATATGCTCAGAGAGGAATGGGACATGGAAATTTAGTCCATACCCACAGGGAAGGGTTTAAAAGTTTATTCTCGTTTCTGACACGGTCGTCTAATTTATGACGAGTCCCTTAGGATAAATACCAAGTAAGGATCGAGTTGCTATGCCCAACGCCAATAATTAAATCATGAAAATAAAAACAATTAGCGATTTGGCTTTTTCATTAACTCACACACAAACAGACTGCAAACAAAAATACAAATAAATCAAACATCTGATGCATACCCCTTTCAGAGTTTTTGAAACTATCCTGAAACCTTTTTAAGTCCAAAAATAGCTGTTTTATCCGTGAACAAAAGCTACTAAGAGCTAATTCAAATAATTTCCAAAGTTGTTATTTAGAACTTTCCGCGTCTTAAACGGCTTGGCTTGGGTTTTTTGTATATTTTAAGTTTTTGGGTCAGTGCGTTTAAGCACCTCGTTTACGTGCCGAAAATAATTAACATTTACTCAGCCTTCGACTTCTTACTTAGTTATTTTTGGTATCAATTTTTCTTCACTTTCGATATTAAACTGGAAAAAATCAAATTTCGGAAAAAATGACATCATATATCATTAAAACTCGCTCGCGAATATTATTCGACTAGTGATTCTGACGTGGCAACACCCCTCTTACTCAGGGAATCCAAACCATCCAATCAGAATGTGTGTACTATCTAATTAACCAATCAGAATCGCTATTATAATCTAGATTTTGAGGTAATAATCTAAATATATATGCAGAGTGAAAGTACAATTAGTTTCGCAAGGTTTTCTGCGTCAGTGCAAGGGTTAAAAATCTGCAGCGAAACTTTATAAGTGAGCTAAGGGACAATCCAAAATGGCTTCTGGTGGAATGGTCATCGTCAAATACCTGCTTTTCTTTTTCAATTTTATATTTTGGGTGAGTATGAATTTTTTGTGAGCATTTGGGTCGCGTTTGGGCTTGTTGATGCTTGCTGCACGAAGGTTGTTCGGACATCGAACTAGAAAACAACTGGAAAGATTAAAGAAGCTTCAGCTTCAACCACTAGGGGTTTTCTGATTCCTTTTGCATGCAAAATAATCCGTTTGTGATTAAGGAATGACTCACAGTTTGTTAGAGAACGAAAAGAAGTAAGAATTCTTGTCGACTGCTCTTTTTTGGACCCTCAAACGACAAGCATTGAACACAGCTCTGACTAGCGCTCATAAGACTTCCCTTATTTTCGCCAAACTGAGCAAAATAAATTCCACCAAGCCTGACTTAGTATATCTATAAACTATAATAACGAAATACAGGTTATTATTGCAAGAATTCGGTGTTATTGAATTTTTATCTGTTATTTCGGCGGGAAGATTAAGATTATTCTTATCTATTCGTGCAGTACCTTGGTGCTTTTTATGCAAATATTTTATTATTCCTCTGGGAATTGTTTTCGAAATTATGAAACTTAATTGTTTTAAAAATTACTTGGTAAGATTTAATTTTTGTACAGAGCACTTAAACAAAATCAACTCTCTGGGAATAATTACGAAATTGTTTAAAATGGTCGTTTCAGATGTATAGTTTAGACAGCATTTAAGTATTAAGCTTACACTGAGCTAGCTTAATCGTAGTTACAATGTACATGCTCATATTTTTCTTAGGGACTTTTCGTTTATTGCGTTGCAGGGGAGGGGGGACTAGTGGTTATTTCTATACTTAGCTTATATAAAAGACTTACCCCTGTCTACAAAAAATATTGTAAATTATTAACCCCCCCTACTCTGTTTCTTGGAATGTTTACCCCCCCCTTTTCTTTTAATTCAGAAAAATTTAATCTATCCCTTAAATTACGTTTTCCAAAAATATACCCCCCAATGAAAACCAGCCCTCTGAGATGTAACAAACTAAAAGTCCAAAATTTTATTGTTTTGGATCTTTAAATTATAATATTATCTACACTTGAACAGGAGACCATTTAAATTCATAAATATTGTTTTTCGTTATGAATATTGAATCACTGTATTACAAGTGCTAATGGTTATTTTGCTTTAATTTCTAGTTTTTATTTCTTTTTCTTTATACCTAACAGCATCTAATTTTTTTTCACCTCATTTATCTCTTCTTTTATTTGAGGTTTTTTATTTTTTTGATAAATTGTTCAGTTTGCTTTTTCATTATAATTGTTTATAAATCCAGTTTAATGCCCAACCATGCATGGATATTTGATAAAGTGAATTTGTAATTTCTTGCATTTATGACTTGATAAACAGAAACCATAGAAATGATCTACAAACTATTATTTATTGAATAACCTTTTCAATGCTGATTATATTCCTTTTATCCATTTTGTAAGCACTGAATCACTTATGTTTGTTCATACTTTGTGATCATATATTTCAAAACAGTTCCATTATTATATCTTCCATGCCAATGCTTACTTTTGGGAATGAGATTCATAGTCACATGACATGCCTGTGACCTAATCTGTCAGTTAAGGATTCTATCTCCTGATTAGGAAAAGACTTAACTCTGTACATACTCAATATAAATTATTTTTAAGAACACAAACTTTTCCTCTGGGTTTTAAGATTTTTATTTTATTTCCTATTTATTTCATGTGTTTTTTATTCAAATCATGTTTTAATTAAGGAATGGTCAATGTTTAGCATGTGTAAATCTAGTTCTGGATGCACTTGGATAGTTGGGAGAGCACGATGGTAGCATAAGAGTTGCTCGAGGTGGAGCCAAGTATGGAAACATGGTTTCCATGGAAGCAAATTGTTTTATTTTATAAAAGCTTTATACCATTGCTTTCATCTACCCATGAACAGTCATGACAAAAACGTGTTCTGTTATGCTGTTAAACTTCAAAGTTTTTAGCCGCCAAACTTCAACAGTTTTGACCGTTAAACATCAAAGTCCATTTGGAAATCAGTGGAAGAAGAGCCACTCTGTGGAATCCACTGCAAATTCCTATTTACTTTTATTTATTTTATTTTATTTAAAATCTGGACCATCAAACTCAAAAGTTTCTACTGCCTATTTTCCCAGTTCCACACTTTTTCCAAAAAGTTGCTGCCAATATATATGGAAAACCTCAGCATGAAGTGGCACTCTCAGAAAATATGAGAAATCAAGTCTAGAAACTCAATGAATTAAATTCATTTAGAAAGTCATACTTGAGAGAGATCGTGAGAAACATTGAAATCTGGTGGGTAAAACTTTGAAGTTTAATGGTGTGACAGAACTTGTTTTAATGTTATGGCTGTTCACAGGTAGATGTAAGTGGTGGTAAAATGCTTTTTTCATGTTATATGCTGTTATATCCACACTTGGGAGTTGGAAAAACACTCAAAAGCTTTAGAATCACTCACTTACGGCTCATAATCCTAAAGCTTTCCTCATGTTTTCCCAACATATTCCCACGTGTTGATGTAACAGCATAGAACATGGAAAAGCATTTGATAAGGCTTAAATATAATTGCCTTATTCAAGTCATGATTATGGAAAATTTGAATTTAGGGACTTTTGGAATAATTTTGGAAATTTTAACAGCCAAAGCTGTATGAGCCCTGTGTAATATATATTGTTCTGTGCAACAAGAATAATATTTGTTTGTGTTTTCTTTAGGATTTGTGCACATTAGCAAGGTGAAACCCTGACCTGGCTTGCATTTGCTAAATCAAAGAATTATAAGAAACTCCAGGAAGGACACACTAATGCTTAGTGTCTCACTTTATATCTCAAACCCCTGGCATCTATAACATTTACCACTGAATGGGATAAAATTTATAATATAATAACTGACTTTTTTCTATCCTTAACTTCTAGCTCAGTGGTCTAGGTCTGATCATTGTTGGTGCAATTATCAAGACCAAATATGGTGACTTCATGCAAGTTTCTGACAGTAGCCTGACATCAGCACCAGTCTTCTTGATTGTGATTGGTGTAGTTGTTGCATTCGTTGGGTTTCTTGGTTGTTGTGGGGCCATCAAAGAAAACTATTGCATGGTGACTACTGTAAGTACATTAAACCACAGAAGTGCATCTTTTTTCCATCTTTCATTTTGCTGGAACATCTGGCTTCAATGCCCTTCTCATATTAGGCCTTGTCTCAAGTAAAAAATAAATACTTTTAAGTGCCTAGTTGTTCTAGTGCTTTCGAACTAATTGAGGGCACTATCACTCTCACACACTACCACTACATTAACTGTTTTAAGTATACAACTCTCAGCTCACATGTTGATTTTTACAGAGGAAGTAAAATATTTAATTCTTATGTATAGTTTCATTTAAATATGTTCAAATGCAAATAATATTTAATTAAAAAACTGGGGAACCCAAAGAAAAACCCTAATGTCATACAGTAAGCATAATCAATATACAAAGACACAGCTCTCCTGCAGGGTACCCAGCAGCGCAGGAAAGTTTCATGACTTAAGGTAATGTGATCATGCAATTTTTTGTCAATTTTTTTTTCAAAACATGGCACAAATATTAATTTTGAGTGCTAGAATAGAAAACTGAAATAAAAAATGGGGGTCACCGAATTTGTTTAGAAGATATAATTTTTCAAATATGGGGCTTGCAACCATCTTTTTGAACATTAAATTGCCTTATCTGCCACATTGAAAAAAGTTCTACCACAGGAAACCCAACCAATGAAAAGCATTCACAGAAAGTGATGCGTACAAATGCACGAGCACATTACCTTAAGGATATTCATGGGCTAATAAGATCCCATTGATTTTTTAAAAATTTTGCATTAAAGTATGTCAAAATAGGCATAAAATGAGCAAATAAAAAAGCAACTTTGCTCAGCAACTTTGTTTAGCCTTCAGATTGCATGGAAAGTTGTTACCTTCATTTTGAACCTTACACCCATGTTGAAATTCTTCCAAGTTCTCGAAAATGACACATGAAAGGGAGGCTTTTCTTGTGTTATTTCTTTGACTTTTTGTCACTTAAAAGTATTATTCTAACAAGTGAACTGCAAACAGGTCCTAGAGAAAAGAGTGACAAAAGAGTTGTTTCATGCCACAAAGTGTGATTTTGCAATGAAACTCACCTTTAATCATAATTTTTGAGAACTCGCAAGTCACCTATTGCACTACCCAGACAGTGAAATGGCAACTGCATATGTTTGGGGTTTGTTTTTTTTCAGCAATCAAAGTTTCAACAGCCTAAGGTAGTACAGTTATTATTTGGACTGCAGGGCTTGAAATAGAAAATATGTCCAGACAGATTTTTATTTTTTGGAAGGACAAATAATTTTGGTAGAACAGAATTTGCCCTGCCATTTTATTTTACTTCGGCCATTCAAAATTGTTTTCACTTACCAGTGGTAAAATTTGACCATCATTTTGGCTGAGGCAGGCCACTTTTTCAAACCCTGTGATTGACAGTAGCCAAAATCCCAGACTTCTGGAATGATCATCTAGGGTACATAATTGCCAAAAAGGGGTGCAATGGGCCTTTTTTTTTTTTACAAATTTTGATTAATTGTTTCTCCTTACTTTGTAGTTTGCTGTTCTACTTGGAATCATTTTTATTCTTGAGATTGCTGCAGGAGCCTTGGCATATGCCTACAGATCCAAGGTAGTTTAATTTGACATTACAATTGTTGATTCCTGAAATATGTTCGCATCTTGTTTCTTTAAATCTTGTCCCACTGCCCCATATGATTCCAGAGGGGGTGAATGGTTTCTAATAGGTGTAATATATTTTTATTTCAAAACCTTGGAAATAAATAAGCCTTTGGTTTATGAGGGCTCTTTAGCTTAACAAACTAGTGTTGCCTTTACAAAAATTGGAAAAGGCTCAAAAGAGGGGGCTTAGAGAGACAGTGGGAAATTAGTGAGACGGGACACCAAAATTCATGTAAGTAAAATTCAAAATGCACCAGCTCCACCCCTCCCACCCCCCTTAAATAATGACCGGTCCCTAATAATGTTCAATAAATATTTGTCACAGTACATGTTACAAATATATGTAGAAAGGCAAATTGTTCTAGAATCTATTTCTTCAAGTCATCAAGAGATTAAAGAAATACCGTATCTATTTGTTGTAGGTTAAAGGTTATGTGAAACAGAGCCTAGAGGATGGTGTTGAAAACTACTATAGTAATTCAAGCAACAGTGAGGCATACAAGAAATTCATGAACCAAGTGCAAAAAGAGGTAAGTTGTATAACTTGAATAGTCTGCATTGCTGGCAGACTATACTGTCTTGTGTTTTAGGAGAGGAGGAAGGGGGAGAAGAAACACCACCTGCCTGTAAACCATAGTTTTTGAGTAGCTGCTTGAAAGCTGCATATCGTAATGTGAAGGACCACCCACTTTTATTGACCAATAACTCAAAACATAACTTCTTAAAACTGAATATAAAGATATCTCCATTTCTACTAGAGTCTAGTTAGACAGCTCTGTTCAACTGTCAGTACAACTGACTGAACTTTTTGGCGATAGCCATCATGTCGTATAAATGTTTGGACATTGTTCTCAGATTGTTGTAAGAATGCACTGACTTTGAACTAATTATTTACTTGATTTGTTTATCTGTTTCTCTAAAATACAAGCAAAATCTTTTTTTTTTCCAACTTGATTGCAGATTTTCTTCCTTTTATTTAGAGAGCTAACTAAAGAAAGCAATTTGATATTTTATTCAAAAGTCAGTGCATTCGTACAACAATCCAAGAACAATATCCGAACATTTTGGTGACTGTTTCATTTTTTCATCGACTGTCATGACTGTTTGTTCTCAGTTGGCCAAGTGTTGGTCCACCCATGTTAGCTGGTCATAAAATACACAATCTCCCTGATTTGATGTGCATGTTTATTCATGTCTCATACACAGGGAGCCTACTTTAGATAAAAGTGAAAATGGAAAATAAAATTCAACAACATTGTGTTTTATTTATTTTCTGTACTTTCAAGTCCAAGATGGTATGCCAGGTAACACGAGAAAACTGAACATTGAAATAAAGAAGTTAGTAGAACATTTTTTAAAATGCGCGATTTGGTTTTCCTATATAATTTCCCTATGGTCGATCCTGCTGCTCCTATGCAAATATACTTCCTAAAGGGTG
>JAAAQI020151431.1:0-10698 GCA_011800005.2 Stichodactyla mertensii | reverse complement strand
TCGAGGCTCCAGTCGAAACTCTTCCCCGACGATTTTCTCGAAAACAAAATAGCATTTTCGAAAACAAAGTACACAGCGATTGATATCTAACTAAGACCTATCTATATCCAAAATAAGAGCGAATTCGATTTTTCCAGCCTTGCCACCGTATGTTTGAATTTTGTAGACATCGCCTCTTAAGATTTCTACCTATGGAAACCATCATCAAAGGAATTCAAAGACAATTCGACCTTTTTGAATCGACAATTCAAGGCCCTCGAATAGTGTACTTATTGAAAGAGCTGTAATTACAAGCTTTATTACATCCAATTTTCAAATCACTAGCCAATCTAGGAATCTGATTGATTCTCAGCGGTGCGATTTAAGCACGCATCGCATCATTTTGGCTCTAAATCTCATCTTTTTTTAAGCCAATCAGGTTGAAACACTTAACTAAAACAACCAATCATATTTAATGACTGAATTAAACTAACCAATCAGATTGCAGGAAACAAAAGACACAAAATGTTGTTTTTTTGGAAAATTTTTGTTGCAAAGATTCCCACTTTTCTTGATAAACATGGAGGAATTTAATTACAGATCCTTAATGATGACAATGACCTCCTTGAGGCTGAAGAACGTCTAGTAGGGAAATTTCTATCTTTTGGCGTCGCTAACAAACACATTTTTGCCGATTTTGCTTCAAACATTCGTGAAGTTCCGCACGCTCGCGAGTCCAGCGAAACCAAAACAAATGCAGCAAACAACTACAACAAATCAAGACCAAAACCATGAAGAAATAGATGCTTCAAGATTTCCAGTAATTTACAGCAAGGAAATAGAAGAATTGAAGTCTGTTGTTGTCAATAAAAACACTTCACACTCGACAAAATAACGGATTAACGTCTTCGAAAGCTGGTGCACATCCCGTCATCTTGAAAACATCAACATTGAAAAAATGGCGCCGGAAGAGCTTGACAAAGTCCTTATTCAGTTCTACGCAGAGATGAAAAAAGGATGGAGAAGATTACGAACCAGAATCCCTCAGAATAATGCAAAGTTCCATTGAGCGTTATTTAAAGGAAAAAAGGTTATCCACTTAGTTTTGTACGAACGAGGAGTTTCACAAGTTACAAGAAATCCTCAACGCGAATGCAATTTCTCTGCGCGAACGAGGGAAGGGTAAAAGACCTAACAAAGATCCGCAACTGCACCAGAAGAGGAGTCAGCTCTTTGGGAAAAAGGTCAGTTAGGTAATTTCAATGCAAGAGTCCTGACAAACATCAACTTTAAAAATCTAACAGAGCAACTTGGATTACGAGGTCGCAAGGAGCCACTACGACTCTTACGTCGAGGACATTGTTATAAGACGACAAGAAGATAGCAATGAAGTTGTAGAATTTCGTGAAGATCCCACTAAAACACGAAGTGGTGGTCTAAGAATCAGACGAAGAACCACACTACAGGGTATGTATAGCACTGATGGAGGTGATAGAGATCCTGTACGACTCTTGAAGCTCTGGTTGTCTAAGCAACCCGAAGGAATGAAGGACAATGGACCACTGTACCTTAGCATGATAAATCGTCCTAAATCAAAAAATGTGTGGTACACCAAAATTCGAAGGGGAAAAATACCATCGGCAATATCATGAAGTCCATGGCCCCCTGCCTAAATACAAATAAAAAGCTGACAAACCACAGTATGAGAAATACTCTAGTGAAAATACTCTAGTACAAAACTGAAGCAATCTGGTCAACTACGCCATGTTATCTGCGAAATAACAGGCAACGCACGCGAATCTTCGTTAGATGACTATGACGAAATAGACGAGAATCAAAGAATAGATTCGTCTCACATTATCAGCGGATACAAAGAAATCCCCAACCAAAACAGTGCAAAAGAAGACTCCAATCAAGCGATTGTGCATCGACCGCCACACTGTAAAAACTGAAATTTGACCAAGCTCTAGGATAAAGTAACTATGTTCTTGCAATAAGAATATTTTGTTCTTAGTATTATTGCAAATTCTTATTACAAGATGGATAAACGTTTGAAATAAGAGATGGTTATCTCTTAGAGTACCTTGATTCTTATTGTGAGAGTACTATCGGTGCTTGATAGGAACTATTCTTATTTTAAGAACACTGGTTCTCAGTTTAAGTATAGCAATGTTGTTCAATTTAAGAAATGATATCACTTTCAATTTAAGAGAGTGGATATCTTCAATTGAAATAAGAGATGGTTTTCTCTTAGAGTATACCTTGATTCTTATCTTGAGAGCACTAAGGTTTTCAATAACAACTATTCTTATTCTGAGAATATAAGTAGCAATGATGTTCATTTTAAGAAATAATCACTCATTTGAACACATATATATTTATGAGTATATATTTATTGCCAAACTTTCAAAAGTACAATACAACATGGTATCACAACTGCATGACTAGAAATGAGCTTTCATATAAATAAGCCATACTGAACTTCTTGCTAAAAAGTGTTCTCTCTCTGTACAATGAATGATTTCTCAATAAAAGAGAATGGGTATCTTAAATTTAGATACATAATCTTCTAACATTAAGATGATAATTGATTTCTCAATACAAGAGAATGGATATCTTGAATTTCGATGTTTAATCCCCTTGTATTTAGAATTTTACATTTCTCAATTTGATAAATTCCAGACTTTGAATTAAGAGCTCCTGACTTCTTATCTGGGGACCTTAAAATAAGAGTTTTCTTCTCAATTTAAGAATTCTAACATTTAGGGTGCCACTGGCGTCTATCAACACCTCTTCAAGTTCTCTGTCTTACTTCCAACAACAAAGCCAAATGTGTCAAGCCATGGATTTTAATCCTGGTTTTCAATCTGGTGGAACTGTTGGATATCCATTATTTCAACCGAATTTACTTCTCAGTATCACATGGCAGCGCTGAACGCTGCCATGTGATACTGAGTATAAAGCTGCATGCCAGCAGCTTTCCCGTTCCAACGCAAAATTACAAGGGTTGCACAATCAATTACTTCTCAAAAGATGCCGAGTCTAGTCCTCAACCACAGAAGAAACGAAGGGCTTACATTATTGAGTCGGGCGACGAGGATTAAACTAGGTAGTTGACTGATTTTGCAAAGACTTAGTTAATCGAGCTGAGAATTGGGAACTTTAAATTCGAGAGAACTTTGTCACATAATATTTAGTTTTGACTTTTTTGGATATAAAATAAGATGTAACAACATTTCCGGTTCCGCTCTTTACGAACCGGTTCTTAGATGATTAATAAATTCGTATTAAAAAAGCCTTGATTTATATTCAGGTGTTTTAATGGTATGATTTCAAAATGGATATAATAAAGTGGTAATTCGGTCGTGCGATTTTGTAATCGCGCGTTTGATTTCAGAGCAAACTGAACTCCACTCAGTTCCATTACCATTATAAACTTACACTGTTTTCTTGAAAACATTGGTTTGTAGCTTATTTGTTTTTGCTCTGTCCTGAAAACAGTAGATTCTCTCTTGGATGATGTTTTCTACTTGTTCTAAACAGTAAATATTTTACTGTGTAAAAGTTTTCTAAAGCAAAAACTGCTCGGAAGTCGGCACGCGTCACGTTCCCGCCAAAGAGCAAACAGTCAATCAGCATCACGACGGACACGGACGGACGGACGGACGGGCGTACGGAAGTGACGTATACTCAAGCCATGAAAAATCAACATGATGGGTTTCCATTTTTTCTAGAGTATGGTGCTCCTTGGGCCCGCGCGGGTACTCCGCTACTACCCTCCTTGCTTACCACCTGATGTGGTTGGTTTGCAAACGGTGTAGATAACTTGTTTGTCTTATCCTGCTTGATCAGTACTTCGTCTCCTGGATTCAGGTCTGCTTCTTCTGCATGTCTCCTCTCATCTGCATACAGCTTTGCTTTCATTTTAATCTTAGCCTCTCTATCCTCAAACTCCTCCACTCTCCAAGCTTCTTGAATGTCTGGCAGCTTGGTTCTCATCTTTCTTAGTCCAGCACTTCTGCTGGACTAACTCCCGTGGTTGTGTGTGGTGTTGCCCTGTATGCTGGCAGGTATATACGCATTTCCTTTTTCCAGTCTTTTCCTTCGGCTTGCGCGATCTTCATCCTCTAGAGGAATGACAAGTTTTGTCTCTTGATTTCGCCATTTTCTCTTGGCCATAGGGGTGTGACTCTTCGATGTTTGATGCCACGATCAGACAAGTATTGCTTGAACATTTTCGACACAAACTGTGGGTATTGTCGCTTGATATTGTTTGGGGTAACCCATGCCTGGAAAAGATCTCCAAGCTCTCACTAACATTCTCGGTTGTCGTCGACTTCATTATTGCAATCTCATAATACCTACTGTAATAGTCAATCACAGTCAGCACGCACGCCGGCTTAGGAAACTGGACATTTAGATACCGCGATCACCTCATCATTGGTCAGCGGCCTGTCCCAACCAAAAGTAAAATGGCGGCTCGAAATTATCTCAAATGTGAGCAAGTTTTAGAGGAAATTTTGTCTGAAAGTTGCTCTGAGGAGGAGAAAGAAGCGCCTCCCAGTCTTGAAAAACTCTGTTAGAGATTTCTACCCTAAACTCTACGAGTTCTACGATACACTCGTTTACAGCTTTTAGAGAGGAGGCAATTCAAGCTCTCGAAGGAGTTTACAGGAGACATCACGTTGGATTATTAGAAAAAACTGTGTGTTCGAGGCCAATAATTTCCGCTGAGATTCATCTGTGGCTCAAATGCATTCAAATACGAATGGCTGGAACACCTAGAGTCAATAACCCATGGCATATCGAGTACACGCATGGCCTTCTCAAAGAAGTTTTTCTTATGATGGTTGATGCCTGCTGTAAAGCTCCTTCAAATTTTGGTATTTCCGTAGAGTCCTCTTGCTTAAAATTCACTCATAAAAACCGTTTAGTCCGTGATATATCTAAGTTAGCGGGACTGAAAAAAAAAAAAAAAAAAAAACCCGAAATCAAAGCAAGACTGTCCAAGACTTCTAAAGGGGACAGAGAGGAATGCAGAGCAAGACTTGTTGTGACAAATGAAAAACCTTTTGTTATACGTTATGTGGAAAGAAATTTGAAGGTTGTAGTGAGCTGTCATTATGGATATTGGAATGAACTTGGATATGCATTTCATGGTTAAAGTAAGCCGTATTTGGCTGTAACAGATATCTACAACACTTTGAATTAACATTCTTGATTAAGTATACAGTAACTATTAAGGATATAATTTAAGTAAATTAACTAGAGTAGATTAAAATCATTATCTGGAACTAAAAGTGAAATGTTTCATAAGCAACACAACGTTACGACCGTATCTCACGGTCTTCTTCAGGCAACTGACAACCTGTCACTTAACAAAGAAGTGTCATGTGACAGGCGGCTACCAATCAGCCTTACTGTCCTGTCCCACGTGTGTGACAATGAGTGTCTGAGCCTTCCCTTCCTATTGAGAGAGGGGTTTTCAACTCTCTCCCAAATGGCCTCTTTAACTCCTCTCCTGTGCCAGGGTTCCTCTCTGTCCAAGACCACCACGTCCGTCAGAGTAAATGCGTGATCAGTGGATTTCAGATGTGTATACACCGCTGAGGTCTGTGCTGGATTAGAGCTTGGTCTTCTATGCTGGTTCATTCTTGCGCCAAGAGACTGCTGAGTCTCACCCACATAGCGTTCCTGACAATCCTTGTCCCCACACTTTACTCCATATACTATATTAGCTCGTTTCGCTTTGGGCACACTGTCCTTCATTCGAACTAGCTTTTGTCTCAGGGTGTTCCAAGGCTTTTAACAAGTAGAAATGCCATGGGCCTTGAAATTATTCTTGATTTTCTCTGAAATACCTGCTACATAAGGGATCGTGATGTTCGCTCTTGTTGTCCGTTACTGTCCCTTGTCACCTCGATCCGCGTTGTTAGTCTGTCTGTACCTTACACCCGCCTTCTGGAAAGCCCACTCTGGGTAGCCACATTTGCGTAGAGAGCTTTTAACATGTGCTTTTTCCTTTTCCCGCTCATCTGTTTCACTGATGACTACGTTGGCTCTGTGGTCCAGGGTCCTGATGACCCCGAGTTTATGAATCAATGGGTGATGTGAATCGAACTGCAAGTATTGATCCGTATGAGTTGGTTTACGGTACACAGATGTAGACAGTGAGCCATCTTCATTGATCGTGACGAGGCAATCAAGGAACGCTAAGGAATTATTCGTGAGATTCTCTTGGGTAAACTTGATGTTAGGATCAAGACTGTTGAGGTGTTGCAAAAATTGATCAGTTTCTTCCCTCTCAAGTACCGCAAAAGTATCGTCCACATAACGTAACCACAGCTTGGGACGAGTGTCACTATAGCTATCCAAAGCATTAACCTCAAACGCCTCCATGCATAAGTTTGCTGCAATCGAGGACACCGGAGAGCCCATAGCGCATCCATGTTGTTGTTTGAAAAAATTACCCATGAAGGAGAAATACGTGGTTTTCAGGCAAATATCGATTAATTCTACGATTTGGCCAACCGTCATAGGTGTGCGCGACTCCCACGAACCATTTTTTTCCAACGTGCTCCCATCATCCGGTGGTATGCTGGTAAATAACGCCGTTACATCGAAAGATGTTATTGTTTCCGATGCGGTAAGTTTCAGTCCCTTGATTTTATTGATGAAATCTTGCGTGTTCTGTAGATGGTGAGGCGATTGACCGACTAACGGGCGAAGGACATGTACTGCATGTTTAGCAAGATTGTAGGTTATTGATCCAATGCTGCTTACTATGGGTCTAACTGGAATGGGTTCGGGTTTATGAATCTTCGGCAAGCCATAAAATTTAGGCACAATCGGCTCTGAAGGAGGGTCCAATTTCCTCTTAAAATCCGCTTTGATACCTCCATCACTAAAAAGCTTGCTTGTAAAATTGTTTACAGTCTTCTTGAAGCCACTAGTTGGATTGTAGCCAAGTGGTCTATACGTTTTCTTGTCGCTTAGTAGTGATTTGCATTTTTCTTCATAGTCCTTAGCGTTCAGCACGACTAAGCATTTTCCTTTGTCAGCTGAGACAATAACAATGGTCTTATCTTTTGTCAAGCTATTTAAGGCCTTTGTCTCCTCACTGTTTAAATTCCTTCTTGAAGCTTTGTTATTGCAGATGATGTTGCAAACTTTCTTTCTTAAAGATTCCACATTTGCCTCATTCAAACCAGAACCAAAGATAGCACTTTTGGTCGCAGCTATAAACTCTGTTATCGGAACTTCCCTGTCCACCACCGCAAAATTGCTTCCCTTAGCCAGCACAGACACTTCATGTTTCGATAATGCTCGATCGGATAAATTATTGACCCAATTAGCCATCACGCTTGTCCGTGTTTGATTTGTAACACACCAGTCGGCGGGGTCATAAACCGCTCTCCCTTGCTGTTCCTTGAGATTAGCAAACTTCTTAACTTGTTTAGCTTTGGTCTCAGTATGACAAGCCAATTGTAGATCGTGTGTAAACTCCATGACCTTGTTAAAGTATTCGCTTTCAAGGGAATCCGATAATCGTTTGGTTAATTGATCTTGTTTTTCTTTTAAAATCTCGATCTTGAAATTCACCTGACGTACTCTCTCATTCAGTAAGTTTCTCTCCGCGTTCTTTAAAATCTTGTTGCATTGAAACCAGTCACATTGCTTGTCAGTTTGATACTGCGTTGGGTAACACGTTCTAGTAAACACCTTAAGTTGAACCGAGGGTGATTTCGAAAGCTTGCCAGTTTCAGTCTTTTCCAAGGATCTCATTTGCCGTAGGCATGCTTGCCCATAATCGGTCTTGATATAAGCGTGGATGTTTTGATTCATCCAGTAGAACGATAATTAACTAGAGTAGATTTAAATCATTATCTGGAACTAAAAGTGAAATGTTTCATAAGCAACGCAACGTTGCGACCGTTTCTCACGGTCTTCTTCAGGCAACTGACAACCTGTGACGTGACAAAGAAGTGTCACGTGACAGGCGGCTAAAGAATTTAAAATTTTATTGATTCAGAGAGTAGTTTATTTAAGGCATTTTTGTTCTATGTATTTTTTCGTTGATTTCTTAAGCTATAATAATTTCATCTTGCAAATTATGCATAGTTGCCTCTGATTTTTGTCAAAATATCGTAATACTTGTACAAACTGTTTCAAATATAGAGATAAATTATAATACTGGAATTAACAGTCTCTTTCTAGATGATACACTCCATTGAATAAACATTGTCGGGTAGAAAATCATTGAACAAAGAAGCTAAGACCAAAAGAATACATAGGAAGTAAGATAATTAAATATATTCTGAGACAGACTGCAAGAATATGCACTAGTTCTGCAATTTCCCAAGCACCCTTTTGGTCTCAGCTTCTATGTTCTATGATTTTCATCCCGACAATGTTTATTAAATTGAGTTAATGTCTCCCTCTTATGTGAAAAGGAACCATGAATTTTGGTTCATTTATTCCTTTTATTCCTCAACTCACAAAATGCAATCAGTTTTCCCCTAAAACATGATTTCTAGTATGATTTCTAATTATCTGATCATGTTTCACGCTTGTTTACAGTAAGTGTACTCTATCTCCTACATGCCCTTTATTTAATACATAATAGAGTACAAACACTAAGTATCACTAAATACTGCTATTTCGTGCTACATGCAATCCTATAATTGTCTTCTTTCTTGGCATTATTCAGTGCATACTTTTAATGTTTGTACTCTTTCCAGCTATATTCATTAGTTATGGATTTTATTAAACCTATCATGATAACTAAATCAGATAGCCAGGCCAGGTTTGTATTGTTTTGCCTTGACACTCTCTTCTATTAAAGACATAGTTCTGTCACCACAGAAACAACAATTACAGTCATTCGGATCTGCTTTTTCTAAACCACAGTAGCAGTACTTAGTATCATTAGTAGTTACTATCGTCGGAGTAAAGATCATCTTTACTCCGACGAAGGACTAACGTCCGAAACGTCAGTATTTCTAATCACCCTCCACACGGTGTTACAAATTATATTCCTATCAACTTGTTTGCAATATACACCGATACAGTCTACACTAGTTTCTACTAGCTTCTACCATATTGATTACTTTCTACTGGGATTCTTCATTCACATCATGCCTAATTTCATCAAAAAGCTACGTAAGGACATGGTAAGTTTTTTAACTCCTTTTCCTCATTCTAGCTCTAGTGTTGCGCTTAAGCTTTTTACATGGACACTTGCTAAAACGCGTTTTGTCAGTAACATTAATTTTATCGGCCGTTGTCTTCATGCTAAAGTCATTCCTTTGGGTTTTCACGTTAAATTTAGTTCTTCTAATTTCGCCATTGATTCTGCCAGGTATTCTTCAGACATTTCCTTAGCTTGCTATTCTTTTTCTCGTTCTGCCATGCGCTCTACCATTCGAGCCATGTGTGCCAAACGCGAATTTTTTACACGTGCCATTCTCGATTGTATTCACCAACTTCCTATGAACACTAAAGCTAGTACTGTCTGCTGCCCTTTCTGGCTGTCCTCTTCACAACTCAGCTGTTTTATAAATCTCATGAAGTTGTGACAGAACAACCTAGAGTCCTTGTCAGTAAACCTATACTGAAGGTCACCCTTTTTACCTTTTGTTTCCTCACATCACTTTTTAACTTTGTGTGCAAGGCACTTTGCCTTCACCTCATACTGAAGGGCATTAACCACTCGCGAAAAACAAACATCACTAGGAATATCTAAAAAACACGTGTATGAGGGTTTGAGCTTTGACTTCCCCAAGTATGCTTTTAAAATAGCCCTAAAATAATACTGTCATGCACTGTTCTTCAAGTAAAGTGGCTCAACATGTGCTTTGTCAATAACCTCTTCTATGATAGGAGAAAACTCTTGACGGCTCTTTTGATTAGCAATGTACTCCGTCACCTTTGATCTTTTTCTTTGCTGTTCCAGTGGTTTTGCGTCTAAAGATTGTTTAAATTTTTCAACACTTTTAGCTACAGCTATCCTTTCTTTAATATACAAATTACGTACCACCTAATAGCGGAGCTCCCAGTTTATTTTTTATCTGCTTGACTGAATTAATGCAATGCATGGATAATTGCTATATATATATATTTTTTATAACAAGCTGCTAAAAATGAAAATTCATTGGATAACGGGGAAATTTCACGTTGAATTCAAGTCGCTTCGTTTATTCGAATGACATTTAATGTGGAATTCCCGAGTCAGGAAATGGATTTTTTTTAATCCCATAGCATTTATAATAAGATAACATTGATTTCCAAAAAAGATTTTGGATGTTTTTACGCGAGGCTCTAGGAGGGCCATTGCACTGCTTCTCTCGGTTGTCAAGGGAACGAATGAAAATCAAGCTGAATTTCAATGATGACTGTTCGTGGTATTCGCTTTTGATGAAAAAAACCCCACCTTTTTATTTAGTTATACCTGCCTAATTCTTAACACTTTGCATATAAAAAAAGTGAGAAGCTAAAAATATTTCTAAGCTTGGGTCAAGATGTAAAAATATGTTGATTTCTGGCTGAGAACCTCCATGAAAACAAGCGAAAATAGTTCAGTCAAGCGAGCGAAGCGACGCGGACATCTTTAAAAATTAAGTTACAACTTACAACAAAACTCCAAGATTATTCAAAATTAAGTCAATCTGTTTATGCTGTGATGAAGAATACAGATATCAATAAGTGAGCAAGTGAGGA
>JAAAQI020151420.1:0-10698 GCA_011800005.2 Stichodactyla mertensii | reverse complement strand
TTTCACATGTGAAAAATATCGTATTTTTACGTGTGCTGAGATACGACATTTCTCAGTGGTAGAAATCCTTGTAAAACTCTGTAGTTTATATAATAAAAATCAATAAACAATCACTGTACTGCACGGCACGGTCAATTATCATGTTATCCAATCAGACAAGAGATAGAACCATCAATATTATAGCCAACATATCATTATTTGCTAAGGAGCTGTTGCCAAGGAACATTTGGTAACATTTGACATTTGACGACTGTCACGTGATAGTCCAAAGTGATTTTATTTGGTTACCGTTTTTTAGATATCAGCATCATTCCATTTACAGAATATATGTCAGCGAGATATGGACCAACCATTTCCTAAAACATGATAACCATTAAAAAAATCAATTGGATGCATGGAGGAGTCTTAAACAAAGAATATTACTCCCAAAGCGATGACGCGCGGATCAATTTAGTGCAAGACGAGTTTTGTGGGCATGCAAGCAGCAGCAGCAGCAGCAGCAGCAGCAGCACTAATATATAACAAAAGGACCAGCAAGCACACAACTATAAAATGAAAACCCAAGTGCCATATTATATAGGTCTTACGTGGTTTCTACTTCACTGCCGTTCTTTTATTTATACAGTACTTATTTAAATCAAACATCAACCCCAGCAAACTTCACCTGTCTATCTGCCCTCCAAAACCATCCAGCCTGGGATTTTGCGAATGTTATAGGTTTGGTTGACATGTAAACTGAGACGATATCACTAAAAAAGGCAAAAAAGACATGAGAAGAGTTGCCACCATTTATGGATGACTCTAAAATATTGACATGCCACCACTGAAAAAACCAGCAATATCAATGTATAAAGGTGTTGCAATCAAAATTTGAGGTGAAGGTTTCAAGGCTTTTTCGATTACCTTTAAAATTCCAAATAAAAAATGATAATCTTTAAAAAATACATAGAAATATATCTCTACTAATAAATAAAAAAACTACCTGCTCATAAGCAAATCCACTTCTTCTTCTATTTCGGATTCTGTTTCCTAAAAAGAAAATACAAATCAAATTTTCTCACGCCGCTGCCAAGTTAAATAAACAATACATTTTTACCCGGCGAACCTCGCATTCAAACATTTCAGAGCGAGTTTTGACGGGCATAACCAAAGGTTCTTATTCTCATGGGAATAAATATGGCTGCCGCGTGAGAAAGGTCTGTTAGCGCCAAACATGTCAATGAAAATTCTATTGATGATAACATGAATCATTAAAAAATCGTTATTTCACATCGATCTCGCTATAGCAGGTTATTTCCAAGTCTTACGAAACAGAGGCTCATGTTTTAACTGCTGACCTCGGGTCAAATTGGAATCTAGAAGTTGATTTTTGCGGAAGAAGGAAAACTGGAGAAAATTCCAGGAAATTCCAGGAAATTCCAGGAGAGAACCAACAAAAAACTCTAGTCACGTGATGGCGGGTCCGAGCATCGAAGCCACGACCACAACAAGGAAAGGAAGCGCACAAGACCGTTTTTTGAGTGGGAATCGCACGCTACTACCTTACAACACGTACACGGTACGGTATGTTATAAAACTGAGGATAAACGCCTTTGTTTTCGCGTAAATCGTCCAATAACCACGCGCAGTTACGTTTACGGTAAAGTAAGGTACAGCTACATTATGGCTACGGATTTCCTATGTCGTTTCCCATTCATACAAAATCCGTTCTATCAGCACATGCGAACCGTGCTTAACAAGTAAAGACTGAGGAGGGGAGGGGTACGGGGACTATAAGGCAACTTTCTTTCATCTTGTATATTTTTAGGTTGTCGTGTGCTCCCTTACGAGTAGATTTTACAGACTAAATAGGAAACAATTATCATCACACAGCAAAAATAAATGTTTTTAACCATTAGCGATACAGCATCGAAAGCGAAGACAAAAGTATGACAAAGTATAAAGAACTCACGTGCCGTGCCGTGACCGTGATTGTGTCATGTCAAAGCATTTTTAATGGTTGAGCAGTGATCTCGCACACAGTGATTGAGTTCAACGGATGACACCAATTCCGTACCGTACCGTGACGATGCCGCCTACCATGACGTTTCATAGTCATAAAAAACTTCTCTAACATCAAACACTTAGGTAGTTTTTACCTCTGTTCTTAACCTCTGGTATACTTTTTTTTCGTTATCTAAAACTGCGAAAGAATGCTTCCCTGAAAATAAAGAAAAGAAACGGGGAAAGAAGGAAAAAAGTTAATATTCTTATTTGATCAAGAGAAATTTTAGAATGCATATATTTTATATTGACGTAGCCTATATAGTGGCGTGAGGGGCAATACTATAATACACCGTCTCCGCCAACCAGTTTGTTCAGTTTCTTGAACATCGGACTCATGGGTCCAACACCCGGACGGACCAGTAGAAACCTTGCAGCAACAGACATTTCCTTTTCCCCCTTCGTGGGCGTAATGCTTTCCCCATTGCAGACCACGTGCCATTCCCTTGGGTTTTATTTCTTTGTTTAACGGTAACGCTTGAGAAGAGAAATGACTATGGATGTACCTTAAACAAAGAATCTTATTCACCTGAAAAAAGTTGACGCGTGGTCTGATATGGGAAAATATTACGTCACAGCCGAAGGTCTAAGGTCTGAGGTCTAGGTCTATTCCAAAAACAGTTCAATTTGGAGATACATGTAAATCAATGGAATAAATTTAACTATCTAATGTAGTGATTACCACTAATACCTTTAGCGTCTCCATTGAAAATGAAAGTAACGTCTCCTCTTTGCCATTTCATATCAGTAAAATCTACAAGCGTACTGTCCATTCTAAAATAAGAGGAATAAACCAAAGTTTAAAGTTTTCTGCCCGAAGTTAGATTGCTTACATAAGCTTAACCATGGTAATAGAGGTTTAGCGCGACGACTACGTGATGGCAGCCACGTTAGATGGCAGAACAACAGGAAAGCTTCCCCCTAAGGGATTATTTCTCACGTAAAACGATTTTATTGTTTCTGCGATCCAACATGGCTGCCGTCACGTGACATACTAATCTTATAGAACAAATGATTTCTTGAGGAAGCACTGTTTATCCTAATCAGAAAGATTTCCTACTAGGTCCTTTTGCTATTACAATAAACATGACCACTATCTGAGGCATATCCAGGATTTTACAACGAGAGATGGCTAATCTTAAAGCGCTTTTAAGGTAATATATATTTCCTATATATGTATGTCATATTTCCTTGAGGCCAGAGGCTGATCAAGATTACACCAGAAGTTCTCTCGCAATAATGAAACCTATGGCTGAAAAGCACTGGAGTGTGATAGTCGATGGACCCAAGGTGCTGTCTCTTAGGAAATGTCGTGCGAAAAACATCAAATAGGTCTTTACAGCCCACAGGGTATCTGACAGGTTGTAAGGGTTAGCCTGCGTAGCGGCCCTTTGTTGGGATCCCTGGGGGGTTTAGGGAGAGGGAGACTGGGGAGAGAAGGGGAGGCTCCCTCTCTCCAAACCCCCAGGGATCCCAACAAAGAGCCGCTACGCATGCTATGCGAGGGTACGATTCTGTACTACTGACCTAAAATCGCACTGTTTATCGTTTTCCGCAATATTGTCATTTCCACAAAATTTATGAAAATTGCCCAAGAATAAATCACCAAATTCATGAACAATTTCTTCTGAACCAAAATTAACCTTCAAATTTGTCATTTCTAGGTGGATTTGAGGCAAATTTGAGGTTCTAAAACACGTTCGTAACTGGTTTAGGTACGTGCTCAACAGACCTAATTCGCTTGGGCGTAATGTTTTCCCAATTCAGACCTCTTGGGAATACGATTCTTTGTTTAAGGTTTATCCATATTAATGTTATCTTCTCAAGCGTTACCATTAAACAAAGGAAAAAGTCCCAAAGGAATGACACGTGACCTGTATTGGGAAAACAAATACGCCCAAGCGAATAAGGTCTATTGTTAACCAAAAATTAACAAGGCGTTCTTTGCAATGGGTTGCAAGACCCTGAAGATTAGTTTGTATCTAAGAAGGCTTACGATTTTGACAAATTTGACAATTCTTGTCCAGTCATAGTTAGCCTGAATAAAGCTTGCGATGACATAAAGTGTTAGAAAAACAGGAATTCCAACAATAAAAAATCTGTATTTCAAATGAATTAAACTCTGTAAACATGCCGATCTAAAGTTTCCCACTACTTCCCACTATTTTCAGGGTTTTTCCCCAGCTCTCCATCAGATGCTCTGAATCCATAACCTTGTTTGTACATCCAACATGCCGATCCCACATTAACGTGTATGTCCCTTATGTCCTACTTGGCGTCCAGTTGATACCAATACAATCAAAATGAACAAATCACTGACAATACACACCTTATTGAACATCCTTTTTTATATATTTTACAGGTATCTGATGGAAGAATTCTTGACAATAATGGAACTAAAGATTATGAAAAAAATGTTAGCCCAGTATTTATTTGAATACAAGATCATAACTCCAGATCATAATGCTGGTTTTAAACGACCATATACACCAATTTTATACCGGCAGGTACAAAACGCAGACCAGAAACTGCAGACTGAGAAACAAAATGCAGACCAGACAGTCACGCAACAAATGATTTAGCGCCAAAGCTCCAAATACTTCCTCTTAGGCCTTAATTCTTTACTATGTTTTCCGTGTCCAAGAAGTATTTCGTACGAACAGGGCGTGGAAATCTCACAACAAAGTTCTTACGGCGTAAATATTTAAACTCACTGTCTGCATCTAGTTGTAAACAACAAAGACAACGAACATGAAGACTGCTGAAGTCTGATGACACACTGATGTAAGAAATATTAAGAAGCTTACATATTAAAGTCTTTCTTGCAGCTCACTATACTGTTATTTTATTTTATCTTAATTTATTTTATTTCATTCAGTTTCTAATAAAAATCATTAGAGATTTTATGTGCTTTCCGTTTTTTGTTTCATGACGGTTGGGTCACGGCGAGACGGCAAAAAGCACCGTTCAGTCGAATAATTTGTGCATTCGAGTTTCAAAACCGTATTTTTCTAGAGATGAATTCACCAAGACAACTCTCTTTTAGTTGATAAGGGGCTAAAAAGCTTAGAAAGGTCATTGATTTATGGGCTTCTGTCGAAATTACAGCCTCAATGGACCGAGTGAGTGAGTTAGTGAGCGCCGAGCAGTCGCGAAGTGACAGCACAACACGAGGTAAAACTTTATTATTTTCGTTGCAATCTTAACTCTTGCTTTTTCCTAGACCTTATAACCGGTCTGCAGTTTCTCAGTCTGCAGTTTCTCAGTCTGCAGTTTCTCAGTCTGCAGTTTCTGGTCTGCGTTTTGTACCTGCCGAATTTTATACAGGGTTATCATATTCATTTATAAAAAATTATTCAATGATATACCAGCGAAAGTCTGTGGTATCTAAATGTTGCGGTTATTACTCAGGTTGCTAAGACTGTCATTATATGCATTACCACTAGTATATATAAATCAATCCTCTAAAATGAGGACAAACCCCAAAAATAATTCTATGGTCAAATCTCACAGTATGGCATTTTTCAAATAAGAAAAAGAGCCATTTTTATAACTCACCCCAACTTTGAAAGTCCCATGCTAATTCTATATAAAAATCGCCAAGCTAAACGATAAAAAAAAAGTATTATACACTGTATTACATAAGAACACAAATCAAGGAGGATTCTACTTTTCCAATTCTGTTTATCACCATCCCAGATGGTCTGTGATAGTCACTTGATCACGTTCTCATAAGTGAGGAATATTGAGGATGGCTGGGTATACAATGTACCAGGATCCCCAACGTTCTGTCTGGGAATTTTCTGACATATGAAAACCAGGTTTAAGACAAATGTTTGATCAGACATATTCCCATTTTGGCCTGACAATGACTGATAACTGGCTGTTTTTTTAGCAAGTGATAGGGCAGTAGAAGGTGGTAAGGAAAAGACAAGACAGGACAGGAAATTAAAGGAAAGGGAAGAGAAGGGAAGGGAAGGAAAGGAAAGGAAGGATAGGAGAAGTTGGTGAGAAGATAGGGGAATTCATAATGGGCTCTTTGACAGATGTACTAAATTGTAGATCTATGTCAAGCCTCTATGTACACATGCATTCAACTGAATCCTTTGTATATCAACATCTCCTGTATCTGTATTATCACCTCATGCAAAGATTACATACTGTACAACATACTGTACAGACCTGTTTGAGGGCATCTGTGAGCTGTGGTCTTCTTTCTTCTATACTTTCTCTGCTTTGTCCTTTAAGCTTCTTTAAAACTGATGTGACTGAAACACATTTTATAAAAAACACATGAATAGGAAATTAATATTATTATTATTTATAATTAAATTAAGATAATTAACAAATCAAGGTGAAGTTTGTACCACAAAGGACATAAAAAAGCATACTTATTTGTCTGTCACCATAACTGATTGCTTCTGCTAAGGGACTCCAGCCTTGGTTATTCTTCACTTTTATTGGAGCATTATGAGCCAATAACAGATAGACACATTCTAAGGACAAAAATAGATTCTAGACACGTATTAGCTCTACATAAATAAGTTATTCAATGATTCTTTGAACATAGACTAAATACACGCTCAAATGCAAAATTATTGTGCAGTTCAAAATTACCACAGAACATAGCTGACACCAAAATGGTACATAGGAAAAATTTTTATTTTAAAGATACATGTTGTTGTGACCAGTGGAACGGTCATGCATTGCTGAAAAACACAGGTCCTCTGGGTACGCTTTAGGTATGTTTTATGTTGACTGCATAACACAAATGAATAATATCACAATATCATTGTCACTTCCAGGAATACCGTCTCAGTTTCTAAGTCCTATGTTTTGAACAGGACAACAATTTTGCAATTGCATGTAATACTGACTATATACAATTATGTTAAACTTAATTCTCATTAAGATCATGTATTACTGAGATTCTCCTATCACATACCTCTCCTACCCAATAGAACAGCTATGTGAAGGGGTGTGTTACCTAAAGAAAAAATAATTAATACACTTTATTATAATAATGAAATAAAAATCCTGCATTGTGATTGCCAATACTACTACAGGTCTAATAGTGATAGCCCACTAGTGGTGAAAAGCAAATCAAAACAATGGCATGTGCCTTGCATTTTGCCAAAATGTTTCATGTTTTGATATTTGTTATCACTGTCCAACTAGTTTGTTTATACTGACTAAAACAATAAAAACTCTTGCCTTCAATGGGCTACAAATCAAATAGCCCACTTAACTCTGCCTTATACATGTAAGCTGTTGACTCACAGCCTAATCAGACTCTGGGTCTAATTGTTAGATAATCCTCAATATCAATTACCAGCTACTCAATCTCAACAAATACTATATTTTTAGAGTGTATTATTCAAGACTCCATAATCCATGGGAAATAATCTGCATCCACTATACGTCTAGGCAGATCTAAACACCACAGGGAGCCCAAGCTTAGACTTTGTGAGTGTCAAGTCCCAGTAACACACAACATGGTGTTCTCCCAACATTTTGGACCTAACAATGTTGGATGTTTTTGGCCAACAATGTTAGATGCATTTGCATGGGCTTTAATATCTGCAAATTGCAAACATTGGTCATCAGCTTTACTTTTTAAATTTGATTTCATAAAGGAAGGTTCTACAACATTGAGATAAATCATCAAGTGTTCAAGTTTGATATTGTATTTATTTTTAATACAAATAACAGCATATTTCTAACTATACGTTCATCATACATTTGTTCTGTATAATTTCCATTAAAGTATATCAAGTGACTTCTCTGAAGATGAACATATGTATTTATTTTTATTTCATTACTTCTGTATCATATAGTAAATGAGGGCTTGAGTCCACAAGAGAGTGAGTGACATACAGAAAACAAGTGCATAAAAATTATATAAAGCTCTTAACATAACAGTATTTACAAGTTTATTAAACATTTAGGGTTGATACAATAACACTAGTAATATTTTATTATTTAACATAAATATTATGTTATTGGACAGTTTACAATGAAGTGATATCATTTCACTTTACTGATATATGTTTTTTGTTAACAGCTTTATAACACAGATATTAACCCTAAATGTGTAATAAATATAGAATAATACATGGGCGTGCGAAGATATGGAATTTATCTTCGAGTGTTCAATTTCATATGTCATGAGTGAGCGCAGCAAATGAGTGAGATATCAAATTTGAAAATGAGAAGATAAATTCCACATGTCCAAGCGTTCATGTATTTTTTTGTTTATTATATAAACTATAGTGTTTTCAAGGATTTCTACCACTGAACACTAAAATTTGGATTGGTTGATATTTTCACATGTGAAAAATATTTTTAAAAAAATTTAAAAATTTTTACGTGTACTGAGATACGACATTTCTCAGTGGTAGAAATCCTTGTAAAACACTGTAGTTTAATATATAATAAAAATGATTAATTGATGCATCTGTCAACACTGCAGGGTTGAAATGGTCATATGTATTTTAACATTTTGTTTTAATTAGTTTATTTACTATAGTGTGTGTTCCATTTGAATTTGTTACCTTATTTTATTTTAATTCAAAATACAGAATCAAGATAAAGCTGACACAAAAACTTATGTCACCAGACCATAATCAACATGCATGCTATTTTTAGTTCCATAGAGTTAATTCTGTTTATATTCTAAAACTGAAACATTCATTTGGAATTGATCTGGCTAATATTTATAACACTCATGAATAATTTATGAGGTCAAAACAATAGAAAATCATAAGCATAGAGGAGCTTGTATATCTCATGCAGTATTGTCCTGATTTGCATAAACTTTATAGCTGATTTTCTCAGCCCAATTCACATGTATGTTCAAAATATTAATCAAACATGATCTAGCTAACCTAGACATATCATAAGCAATTTACAATATGCATGGCCATGCTGTATTTGATATACAATCTCTCGCCTGCAGCTCGAGCTTGTATATCAAATACAGCATGGTCACTCTTATTGTATATATTACTAATACCCAGTATATGAATAACTAGAACCCCTGTTAAGATTACAGCCTAGCTATACATCTAACCCCTCACTTCAAAATACACCAGTTCAATCTCTTTATCTACATGTAAGTTGTTTTAGTTAAATATAATCCACATGTGATCTTGAAAGCTTGTTGATTTAATACTCAATAAATCTTAATCTTCAAAAAAAATATTAATAGAAATTCAAAGCTATTCTTTTGTTTAAGCTCAATTCAGACAAAATCATTGTATATACAGTATATCATACATGTTTAAGCTTATTTATAATTGTGGATATAAAGCTTATTAGAAGTTATCTATATGACATATCTAAGGTCAAATAAATAAAACCTTCGAATGTAAACCCTTGTAATTAAAGTTTTCATAAAGATAAATAATCTCTTGATTCAACTATATTAGCAGAAACGAAACAAGAAGTCTGAATATTCTGGTGATATTTTAACCAATTTGCCATGACGTTCCAGACAAAAAAAAACGTGAAATTAAGACCTAAAGAAAAAACATTTTGCCTCTAAAATGAGCAGCAGTTAACAGTTCTGTTATTTTGTAGTTAAAAGTACAATGATTTAGTTTTAAATCGAAAGGAAAGAGTTCTAAATTTCGTAAGCTTATTTCCTGAACACAGAAGACATGAAACTTCGAAGTTCCACTAAATATTTAAACTTATTTGATTGACAAATAATTTAAACGTCATCAACTTTTTAGGAAAGTATAATTACAGAGGTTAAAATTGTCAAGAGAAGTGGACAAGGGTTTTAGAAAGGGAGAAACTGTTAGGAATAAGTTCTTCAGTCAATTCAAAAGAAAACGAAAGTTAGAAGTCAATTGGTACCGGCTTTGTATACAAACAAACAAAGCAGAATTAATGTTGATATAATATATTTAATTATCAATGTAGAAACTTCTTACCGTGGTTGTCTTGTTCATCGATGTCACAGGTTCGTAAACACGTCGATACTTTGCGAAGATTTCCCTCGTAAACAGCTTTGTGCAGTGGATATACTTCACGTTGGTCGGCCATTTTGTTTGTCAACCTTCGAAGTGACGTCAACTTATTAAACTGAAAACAATGCACCACAGGAAGCCCAAAGCAAGCTAGAGACAACAATGCTACTTTGAATAGAACGTTTTCACGTAAGAGCGGAATTCGTATATCGCACTTTTACATGCTAATGAGTTCTGCAAATATTCATAAGCATTGTGGAGTGGCGCGCAATTAGATATATCCTTCCAAAGGCGTTTTATACTCGCACAAAATCATTCCCAAACCCTTAATATCATTGAAATATGTACTAACGTGATTATCGATTTTAGAAAATCTCTTTAGATATTTATATAATTGAAACAATCTCGTGACCATATGATTGATGGTACTAAAACTAGGAATGGGGAATGGGGAATGGAGGAATGGGGAATGAATAATAATAGAATCTATTGTGTTATTCCGTCGTTCTCAAAAGATGCCGCTCTCATGATGCCGTTCTCAAAAGATGCCGTTACATTCCTCATTCCCCATTCCTTGCTTTAGTAACATCCTCACATGACAATAGAGTTGTTCCGCACAACTACCTAGCGTATGCAAATTTTCAAGTAGAGCCCTAGCGCATGTAAATGCTAAAATTAT
>JAAAQI020151409.1:0-10699 GCA_011800005.2 Stichodactyla mertensii | reverse complement strand
GATGATGATGATGATGATGATGATGATGATGATGATGATGATGATGATGATGATGATGATGATGATGATGATGATACCTGTACTTGTGGTCCACCATACACGTACAGTACAGTTGGGTATTTCTCTCCTGGTTCAAAGTTAAGTGGTTTGAAGATAAGACCATAAGCCTGGTGTCCTAGAAATCAAAACCAGTTACACTTAATAACTGATATAAATTGATGATAATGATGCAGTTATGGTTATCTTGATGCAGATGTGATAGATGTAGATACCTTATTACACTAAGTAACTTATTTTTCATGACACTTTAATTTTGCATTTTCCAAAAAATTGCAAAAAATTGATGTCATAAAACTAAATTGTCGCAAAAATTTGGATGCGCGAATATTAAGTGACTGCACATAAAGACTTCAAATGAAATATGAACTGTTAATCATCATTTTGAGTCAGTTTTACTCAACAACTTCATCTTCCTCATCATCCATGCATGTCTTCTGTACAAAGATTTTCAAGAACTCTGCTTGGAAAAAACATCAAAGTTTCCATTGAACTTTATTGAGAAGTTGAACCAATGATTTAAACTTCTCAATAGCTTTTACATTGGCAAAGCTTCCATCTGTGCTGTAATGCTAATGGAAATTCCAATCCTCATTCAGGATGAGGGGAAACATAATAGGTTTATTTACAGAAGAAATTGTGAAAATAAAGTGACTCAGGTTTTTTCAATTTCCTAAATTCATGAAAATAAAGTGTTGTGAAATATGCCAATAAAAAAATCACAAAACTTTGGTGCCACAAAAAAAATGTAATAAGGTAGTTAGAAACTTTCTTCAAGGTAAGACTAACAGATGATACTTAGCAAAACATATCATGACCCTTGAAAGAAAAAGGAGAGTCAATGAAAAACTCACCTTGTTTGCTTTGATAGGAAAATAATTCTGGTGGACAGTATTCCTGGCTGAGAGCTGAAAAAAGGTATGGTTAACATCATGAATTAACATACTTAGAAGATTTATAGCATCTGGCATTTCATTTACTGTGGCTATTCCTACCAGTCAACATTGTATTTCTACTCATTATCAATAACACTATGCTTTCCTATTTTATTGCAAATTAAAAATTGTCATGATATAAACAAATACATCACTCATATTTACCTTCTGGTTTGAGTAAGGTGATAACTGGTTCTACTGTTACCATGGGAACATTATTAACAGAAACCTCATCATTATTTATCTGATAGATGACTGCTTTGTGTGTCTCATTTACTGATGATGACATGCACACAAATTTTGTGAAATCCTATAAAGCAAACACATACACAATATGTGTGGTATTCAAATATTTCATGTAATATAGCTATGGATTTTCCTGATACAACAAATGCTCTCATTGGCTGAAAGATGATCACATGGTATTAATTAAATTTTAAAGTGCCTATATAATCCTACAAACCATTTTGCAATATTCTCAGAATTGATTCTATATAGTTTGACTGATGCTTCTTCATGCTATATATAAAGTTATATTACTGCCACATGCCAGTGATGGTAATATATGAGGAGGAATTTATTATAACTTTTTATTGTTCCTCATACTTGGAAATGCTGGGTACATTGTGCAAACTAATCAGCTATAATTTTTGTAGGACTGCATAAAACAGAGATGCTTTCAAATTTCCTTTTCTATCTAACAGTTTAGCTTTGTATTTTTTAATGATTTCTCCTCTTGCATCACAATCATTAGCATATGGCAGGAATAAAACTTTATAATAACATCAAAATGCATCAGTCAAACTATATAAAATTTTTTGGTCATTCAACAAGTCATTTAATAAAGAATAAATTCTGAGACTATTGCAAAATGCATTACAGGCACTTTAATATATTTTGAGTGGGGAAATAACTTATTTTCTGATTGGGATACAAGTAACATGCAAAAAGAAAAGGTAAAATTAACCAGCACAAAGCCTAGTGCACATGATCAGAATGTGATAAATTCAGTGGTGTTATATCTTGCACATTATCAGAAACAAGAAAGCCAGTAAAAACCACTTCAAATTCCAAATTCCAAAATGTGTTTACTTTTTGCTTACATACTGAATAAATTTATTTTTATTTTCTAAATTGGTTGGGAATCATTTCTCAGTTTGTACGTTGTTATAAAAGAAATTTAATGTCCAATCTCTTGGGAAGTAGTTAGTTTTGTTTTCCTGTGAGGCTTGAGGGAAGATAAACCTGTTTCCCTCAAGAACAGACATTAAGTGTATAATGACTGTATAACTTTAATAATGTTAGTACTTTTATTGCAAACACCATGATTGCACACCTCATTCATTGTTATACTGTGGTAGGCTCCTAGTTCAGTTAACCTTTGGACTGTTTTTTCAGTGTGATCGTCATAAGACACTACATATCTGTGAGAAAATGTAATTATTAGAAGTAACTAAATTTAATTACATTATGACATTCATATTGATAGATTTAATCATACTGTGTCCATCTTTATTGCTATTACCACAGGCAAAAGGCTTATCAAATTTTCATGAACTGTCAAACACTTTTTGTAATAATAATAATAATAATATAAATTCCATTTATTACATCAGTTATAATGATAGCTTGGTTTAACTTACAAATGTTGCTCTAGAGGTGTGTCTTTTGTCCCCATGAAAAAGACAACTCTCCTGTTCTCATCAACCCAAATCTAATGTGAAATGATTTCCAGAATAATTCAATATTTAATCAACCCATGACTGTAGAACATTACAACACCACCACAGACCAAATTATATAATTAAAGTTTTTTCCAGTACATGAATTTAAAGATAATTAACATTCGTTACCTGTTTGCTGTCCACTTCCCACTCTCCCTCAGTCAGCTGTTGCTGCGTCACCAGGGGGTAGTACACAGAATTCTGCCCAAGAAAACTCCTACTTCTTCCCCGTGACATCACATGACGACTGTTGACAGTTGCTAAGTACAAATGTCTGTAACCTGATGCTTCACTAGACCAGATGAATTGTGTCTCTGCTGTTGCATGTTTTAGGAAGTAGATTAAATCTGACAACTAATAAATTGTGAAAAATTTTATGTTTTATGTTTCTTTATATAGTCTTGGCAGAGAGGAAATATAATGTATCTCAGGAACCATTATTTTTTTGCCAGGGTGGGGGGGGGGGGGCTGGTGGTTTTGTGGCTATGATATAGGGGGCTAAAGAAAATATATGATGCTGCAATTGGAAGAGGGGGGTCATGTGAATGAAACATGGGTAAGATGAGCAGTGGCAAGACAAATTTTTTAGCAGTAATCCCAAAAACCACCAGCCCCTTCCAATAAAAATATGAACAGTTCCTAAAAATTAGAATTGCTAAAAATCCAACCCCAACAATACATGTACCACTAAAAACAAGAAAGCAAGAGCAGAGCTGCAGAAAAGGAAATCACAATTTTAGATAAGAACTGTGAAACAACCAATAAATGTATACCCATGTACAATTTAAAACTCTTACATTTATCCATATATCAGAAGTATCTTCTGCTATGACTTTCATCACAGGTAAAGAATCTGATGAGTTTATAAGAGAAAATTCTGATGGCACAAGATTGCTAAAACAAGCCAATGGAATTTCAACCATAGTTAGATGCTGCTGGTTCCGAGATAAAAGCTGTAGCCAGACACTAGGAATAAATATATGAAAATTATTTCAAGTCAAGAATCAATTAGAACTAACAGTCAAATGTCCTTGACAATCTATTAAATGATATAAGTAATATATAACATATGAGCTGGAGAGACCTTTATGCCTATAAAGGTCAATCGCGAATTCTTTAAATAACTTATGACTATCTTTTCATGTTGTACTGGTTTTTAAAATGAATGAAGTAATTTTCACCAAGAAAATCCAAGTTTAAGTGGAATGCAAATGAGGACAATTCTTTATCTGATTTAAAGACTCCGACATGGTTATGATTTTTGATTGTGTTTTGCTCATTAATTATTCATGAATTTTATAACTAGCTAATACCATAAGTACATGTACATACTGTACTAATACAGTTGTTATTCACCTCTCTCCATTTGGTAACCACCCTGCACGCACCACATATTCCATATTTGGGAATATTTCTTCTAAAGGAACCATAAGTTGGTATTCCATGACTGTATTACACATCTGAAACAACCATGATCATTATCAGAGTCCTCCTAAGACTCTTACTGTTGTTTGTGTGCAGATCAGTTCACTTACTTGTCCAGAATGGTCAATAGCAAACTCTACAATCTTCATCTTGGATGTTGCATTGGTTGAGCCTTTGAGAATTCATAACATTTTAATAAAATGTGTATGACAATATCATTTAATATATTACTCAAATGTTTTAATTACTTTTCCCATTCAAGTTAATTACTAGCATGATGTTGATAAAGATTTGTGATCTTAAAAATATGGGCAACTTTTGCTTTGATTTTCTCCAATAATTATTTAATAGTTTAACCATTTGAAAGAGTTTTTTTGTTGTTATCCAAACCCTTCAAAGTCAGTTAGAAAAACAAGGCTGTTCCTCATTTTTTTCTAACCCACTTCTTGATGTTTGGATGTCAGATTCAAAACTCGTTTGTGTGTATGATGTCTTATGTAATTGGTTTCTTATTCTTCACTTAAGTGGATAGTATAGAAAAAACTGTGAATATTTGCTACATACAACAACAAAATAATAAAAAAAGTTGCAAACTGCCTCTGATAGCAGTGATTACCTGCTTTGGGATACCTGTAGTTGTCTACAGTACTGATTTGTGTAGCACACTCTGGAGATGCTACTATATTGAGTACTTCCACATTACTCTCATCAACCTGGTGAAAAAATGACCAGATGAAATTACATGCTATCACTCAACCTGGCAAACAAATGACCAAATGATATTACATATAGCATAACCCACACCAATTTCATGCTGTCAATCAACCTGTTGAACAGATGACCACATGACATCATGCAACATTACATTTAATGTGTGTCTATTCTATGCCATTGACCTAATGGTGTCATGATTACTACATGTAAGTACTTTGTATCATTAACACACTCATAATTTCTTGGATCGTATCAATTTTAACATGATCAATTAATTCATACACATACAAGATCACAGTATCATTACCTCTTCATAAAGTATTTTGTAATTTATTGTTTTATCTATGAAACAAAGCAAACATATTTCAATATTACTCTAATGATATGACTGTAATACAGTAAGTGTCACATAATTTTGAGAGCAAGTGATTGGATGCGACAGTGAAATCATCAACTAGGACAAAACTCAAATTGTTCATACCCAATATAAGTGCAGAATTAACAGTATAGTATGTGTCAATATTGGCAGTGCTTTATCTATATATCAGCCACTGAAATATCTATATATATCTCTATTGCCCGATTGCACATTACATCATCACGGCCATGTTAGTGGTATTTACCAATAGATTTCTCATTAGGCCCTTCTGTCTATACCACCAACATGCCCAACATGCCTTTGTCTTTTGATCCTCTTGGGAATGTTTGCAATCGAGCAATATGTTGCTAAATAACACAAGAACAAGAATGCCTTATCTCAGGTATACTTACTTTCTTCTATAAAGCATTTTGGTTGCCACCAGTAACCTGTATATCTGTCAAACTCTTCTTGTGCCACAAACGATGCCACACCAGCTGACAGTGTTTCCTCAAGTGGATTAGTTGAACCATGATTAGTATGCGTTAGTCTCAGTTCTTGTCCAGTCTCAAAGTTTGCAACCCAAATATCATTACGATGGACAAATGCAGCTAGATTAGAGTTACAAGGACAGAGTTTAGAGTCCATTTTAGACTCACTGGTCTGAGATGGTACTTCATACACACTGAATGGTATTTGGCAGTTTTCCTGTCGAGAATGTCAATAATGGTAAATAACATTAATAACAATTTTTCTACAGCATAGCATTGCCAATAACAACATTATGACCACAACTTTAATACCCCTAGAGATTATCTCTTTTACCCCTACCCAAAGTAAAGATTTTGACCTTTCCATACTGTTCCCATATATCCCCCACCCCCACTTACTTACTTACTTACATACTTACATTGTCTTTTTCTATACCCCAAAGTTAAGGCTTACCTTGTCTTTTCCAGCGTCTATGAAGGTATGCAAACTGTTGGATGAAGAAAACAGGAATCTCCTAGACATGTTACAGTAATCATAGGATGTAATACCGAACGAGCCAAGTCTCTTTCTTTCTCGCATTAGTTGTTCCTCTTTAGAATAACCTACAAAAGGCCTGTTAATATCCAACAAAGGTGTCCAGTCAAGGCATTCCTCTCCACAAGTAACTCCTACTTCTGGTACATCTACGTAATGAATAGTGTTCTCTCTGCTGTTGGGAGGTACAGCCAGGAAATATAGTCTATCGCCAGAGAATGTAAAATTACTTGGAATTCTATTCATCAGTTTTTGTTGTAGTGAACGAGAAGCCCGCACAGCGTACTGTAAATCTTTCCATGATCGCTTACTTTTCATGTAATAAAAGAATAATCTCTCTATGTTAGCAGAGCTTTGTCCATTTTCGTGATCAGAAGAACCGTCAAACATGGTTTTAGCAGTGAACTGATTTCATTATGCAATAAAATAATTTTTATAAAAATTCGACGCAAAACTTTGCGGAAAATCCACATACGATTGCGAAATATGTGGTCAGCAGTTTTTATAAGCTACGCCGAAGATCCACCGAGAGAATACCGAAAACTATACGAAGTTCTAAAAATTGTACGAGTTCTTTACGCGTACAAAACGACTTTATTCGTTAGCTCGATATATTTTCGGTGAGTCTCGATCTTTTTCGGAAGAATCTCGATGTCTTCTGATCTTTATTTTGAAAACAGTTCGAATTTAGAATCGACAAGGAGAGAGTAAATCAAGATTGGCATAAAACAGACAAAATGGCTAATGCTGAAGTTCAGGGTTCAGTGGCTGACACAATTGGAGAAGTCGATCTAGAGGTCAAAGTCCTCGAACAAGAAGGAAAAGAGATGGAGAATCTTAGTAAAGAAACGGAAGCAGCGATAGAAATGTTAAGTACTGGTGTATTGTCTGCATTTGTGCCTGAGATGGACAACATGAAGGAAAGAATACGAGAATTAACGTAAGGATACTTTGTATAAATAATAACTTCTTAAGGTGAATATGTAGGTTGTTTATGATAATAAAAAGAAAGAATGATGAGGTCACTGCAATGACAGATAATAGAATGATAGATGTTGAGGATTGTTCCTTGTGCTTTCACTTGTAAAAAGTTTTGGAGATGCCTTTGATGCTAGTGATGGGTTAATGATGGTGATGATGTTGATGGTAATGGCAAGGATGATAGTGATATGTTGATGGTTATGACAATGATGATGACAAGGGTGATGCTGGTGGTAATGGTGATGATGTTGATGGTATGGCAAGGATGATGGCGATGATGATGGTGAATTGTATTTTGCTTCATTGGATGGGCTGCATACAATGTCAGTATTTTGATACTAGTCATATACAATATCTGAATATATTAGAGTAATATTGTGCTTGATATTTGTGTGGTGTTTTTAATTTTTATTTCAGAAAAAACCAAGGAGTTCTCATTGAAACTATGCAGCAAGAAAATGCAAAGTTTGGAGAAAGTCAAGAAGCAAAGGCTTTGCTTGAGATTGTAAATAAACATTATGAACACTTGATGAAAGATTGAAAACTAGCTGTAGAATTCTGAAAAATCTTTTCATTTTTTAGATTTCACAGGTTAAAGGCTATCACAGCAAACTCAACAGAATACATATGGAAATGGAACAAATAAATGAAAGAGTTGCAAGACTTAAGGTATTCAACATCAATAAACCTTTGAAGAATTACTGTGTATATATGCACACTACCATGGGCACCCAATGTATTTTTCCACTAAATATTAGCCAATCAAATAACAAGAATATGTTTCATAGATGCCAATACAGTAGTTTCCTCACAACTAACTTTACTTGCAAATTTATCTACCAAAAACCAGTTGCCCTGTTTCATAATATTTTTACGGGAGACAGAATCATCCAGGGGCATGCGCAGGGAGGGTTCCAAGGGTTCCAGAACCCCCTTTTCTTGGAAAAAATGTCAATTTTTAAGCATTTTTAACACAAGTATTTATCACAGAAGACTGGTATATTACTCTGGAACCACCCCCCCCCCCTTAGAAAAACTCTGCACACGCTGCTGTCATCTATAACAATAGCATGTAAAGTGAATGCGTTCGATGTGTATATAGATATAGAAAGAATAAAGAGAAAAATAACATTAAGCCCCTGGTGGGAACCGAACCCCAGGTCTTCAGTTTACTAGTCATAGTGGTTAACACATCGGACTAGTAAACCGAAGACATGGGGTTTGATTCCCGCCAGGGGCTTAATGTTATTTTTCTCTTTATTCTTTCTATATAACAATACTAGCAGTTTGTTGCAAAATGAGATGTGCTTTTATTGTGCAATGCATGCTACTTTGCATGCTCAATGTATGTTTTAACAAGTTGAAGTTAGCCAATCAGTTAGTGAGAATCCACATACTTCACCCATTTTGCACCATCAGTTTCACCCCTCCACCCTCTCAGTCGATAATTAGCTTTTGGTGCCTAGTAGTTGATACTTTTTTGTACTACAGAGAAGAGCAAACAGGTTGAAGCTACAAAAAGAGAAAGAAGAAAAGAATAAATTAGATGCAAAGAAACGTGAGCAAGAAATTGAAAGACAACTGATTGCCAAACCAGCAACAGACCAAAAAAGTATTGAAAAATAAAAGAATATAAATGTACAAATAAGTATATAACTTTAACTTAGATTTACCCATAATCTTTCTATAGTATGGTAATAAAGAGTTATCCTGGTCCATAGTATCAGATCATAATTTTCTATTGGAATATAGACATTTTCAGGGTTAAAATTATTATCAAATCAATAAACAATATTTCCATAGCCAATCATAAGTTTATAATGCTTTCTTCAACCACAGGGAGCCCAAGCCAGGGCAGAAATGAAATTAGTTCATATATTCTATCAAAACAGTTTGAAGGTCAAAATATTTTGAAAATGCATTTTGTCCTTCTTAAACTGGTATATTAAAAGCAAAGAAAGTAATAATAATAATACACTTTATTAACGTGTCATTAATACCTAGTTTACATAGTGGTAAACTAATTGGGGACACCTATCTAAGCCTCCCACACCAACCCCTTAATAAAAATACGTCCTAAATATACAACCAATAAAAATGAATATAAATAAATAACATAGTGATTATTATTGAAACTAATAATAATAGTAATAATATACTAAATAGATAGTTAAATGAATATACCTAAAATATATGATAATTAAATAATTCATGTCTAAAAAGAGTACATCAATAATAGGAAAGATTGGTCTACAAAGACAACGAATGAGAATGCAGACTTGGGCTTCCTGTGCGCTTATTTTTTTCCCGCCAATATACTACTGTTGTAGAGATATATTGTGAGAGCTTGAAATATATTACTGATTTGCTAACTAATAATGGGTCAGCTAGTATCAACAGTCTTGTCATCTGTTGGATTGTACGCTGCTCCAAAAGAAGGAGATGAAGTGTTGTATTGTAAGAAGCTCACTGACCTAGCGATAACACCAACACGAGGTTCGTCCCATGCAGCGGGCTATGACTTGTATAGTGCTTATGATATAGTCATTCCTGCCTCTGGTAAAGCTCTTGTCAAAACAGATATTGCTGTGGCTATCCCTGATGGATGTTATGGAAGAGTTGCTCCAAGGTAAGCCTCGATTTTGCACTTGTAATTTTGGAGAAATCTCCCGAGTTCAAGTCCATGTACAAGACACGCTTCAGATTACGCTTTTAGCTCCATACACATGCATGCATAAGCTTACTCTATTATATGTGATCATAATTAGATAGATTATTCATAAAGAAACATTTCAAATAATGTATGAAATGGTATCTGAGTCGTGGAGATAATCGTCAAAATGGTTTTTCACAATTATAACTTCACCAATACTAACTCAGTAGGGGAGGGGTGGTGGAAGTATATTTTCTACCTTGTGGGGGATGGCTTTAACTCTGTTCAGAAAACGAAAGTGCATTGAGTCTCAATGTTAAATAGAAAAATAAAGCACATCAGTAGATGTGGTCATGCAAATCAGGGGGGGATTGCTCTAACACAGAATGATTGGTTCTTTGTTGCAGGTCAAGTTTGGCTTGGAAGTATCAGATAGATGTAGGTGCTGGTGTGATTGACAGAGATTACCGTGGTAACGTGGGTGTTGTACTGTTTAATCTTGGTCCAACAGACTATCAAGTACATCGAGGAGATAGAGTAGCACAACTAGTGGTGGAGAGAATTAGTATGCCTGTCTTGGTTGAAGTAGAGGTAGGAGTGACCTATTTTATGACAAAGTAGCAATTACTTATTTCTGATTGCCTGCAAACAAAGGCAATTTTTGTTATGAAGGAGTCAAATCAGAGCAGATATTGTACTACTGTGAAAAACTTGCTGTATGAACATGGTCAAGACCACGACAAAGACACACATTGCCAATTGAAGGGGTTAAAATGAAAACGGTCTAAGTGACTTTTCGGCATGATTTTTCAGATTCACTCAAATC
>JAAAQI020151387.1:0-10705 GCA_011800005.2 Stichodactyla mertensii | reverse complement strand
AATACTGTGGTCTTTGCAATCACTTGCCACTTTCTTTTAAACAAACAAACAAAAAACTTCCATGTACTTCATGTTTAAAGCCCGGACAAACTAACTGTGGCTCACAACTGATTACCGCCAAAATCTCTTTTACTAAATGCAAAAATGCTGAAGTAATTTTCAGTCTTTATTAAAAGAGGCATCGCATATTGTCACATTCACATGAAATGTATATAAAAGTTATAAAAATTCATTTTTTTATCGCGGAAAAATCAGCTTTTTTTCTTTTTAAATATAAGAAAAAAGTCCAGTTCTTTCAGGATTTTAACAAAAGCAAGAGATGAAAAATGAACATTTTACGCATTTCGTGATTCTAAATAAGAGTTTTTTCTGTGAAAGTAGAATTGCCGAAAGTAGCCACTGATTGAGGGGATTCCACGTGGTTGGAAGGTTACCAAAATGCGGGGAAAAAGTGTACGCAAACATTCAAGGGATGACTCAACATCATTCGAAAAAAGCGATAGTTAAATGGTACGTACCGTGTTGAAGTTCGTTCTAGTGGTTTAAAGATCGATTCTCAAAAAGCCACGCTGGGATTTCTCCAGAATTTATTCTCATCACTAGGATTTCATTAAATCTACCTTACCCACCCACCCACCCACCCTAAAGATTCTGTATATTAGGGATCATGTTTCCCACAAAACGCTACCACAGCGTTGCACTCATCAAGGTTGACAGCAGGACAAAGGACAACAGAAATGGACAACTAGCTGATTAGAGTAAACAGTAATGCTATCAAAAAAGATCCTGGTGTTTATTCTAGTCATCATCCAAGCATCATTGCTCCTGGTTTTTATCATAAAATCCAGAATCTTGCGTTTAAATCATTTTAGCTTTCGGGATAACATGCGCAGTGCGTGGACGAAATGGAAAATTGACTCTGAGTCGGTTGAACCAGAAGCTGAAGTATTTGGTTCGGTTGACCTGAATGACGAACAGTTTAGATGGTTGCATCAAGCTGCAAAGAATGTGACTCGCATTACTGAAGAACCTACGGTTTATATTCCCACAACAACCAATGTGACGACGGTTGAGGAGACGACGTTTTCAAATTATTCCCTTGAGAGCAAGATTTTGAAACCTGTAAATTTCAACCACGAAAAAGGGGAAATTTTTCTATTGGTTCTTGTTACTTCAGCCCCGAAATCTTTGGAGAGGAGAGAACTCATTCGGAAAACTTGGGCTAAAGCAAATTTACCACTCCAAGGAGGTTTAAAATCAAGCTACGCTACAAACTTCACGTATTGTGTCGTATTCATGTTGGGGATCTCAGGCGATCAAGAGCTAGATAAAGCCCTGGAAGACGAGGCGGAAAAGCACGGTGATATACTACGGGCTCCAAGCTATGAAACATACAGAAATGTTATTGATAAAGTATGGTATGCCTTTGAATGGGCTCAGCAGTATGAACCAAAGTATATTCTTAAGGTTGATGACGATATTTATGTTCGCATACCAAGGTTCGTTAAATGGTTGGCAGAGGGGAAGGTACCCTCTAGACTTTATGGTGGGTACGTGCACTACAGAGCCTATATTTCCAGAAATCCCAAAGACAAGCATTACGTTAGTAGAACTGAGTATAAGAGGAGGTTTTTCCCCAACTACTGCGCTGGACCGTGTTATACGCTTTCTGGAGAACTTCTGGATGAGTTTTTAGAGTTGTCAAAAGAAATCCCAAGGTTTAAGGTTGAAGATGCGTACCTTGGTTTGATAGCCAAGAGGGCTGGCGTCAAACCCTTTAACATAGGGGGTAAGCTTTTTGTGTGGGATCGATCTTTATCTCGTACAGTTCATAAATGGACTGACCAACGATTGTCAAGAGTTATTTGTTTAGGGGATAGTTTAACTCTTGAAGCCTTGACATATATACACGAAAGGTTTATGACCATTGACAGTTCGTAAATATCAGGCTGTTTTTAAACTTAATTGATGTTGAAAAAGCTTTATTGCATTTCAGAACCTATTAACATTTTTTCTTAAACACATATTGTTTACTCTTTTATAAAGACTTTTTGAAAACACAAATTGTTTGAAGTAATTAATATTAATCTAATATTAACATTATTGAATAGAAAAATTATATTTTATAACTGATATCAAATGTCTTATAGTGAAACACCATTCCTGAGAATGCATACTTACAGCTCCTTAAATGGAATATTTATTAAAAAAGTCACTATTATTTATTGTTTAGTTGTTAAGAATTTAATCAATATCCATTGTTAGATATTGTATAGTTATGAATCTTTAATAAATTTACTGTTAACAGATTTGTGAAAAAACAATTCTTTGCTTTTTTCCTTAGTTCATTATTAAAACAGAGAACTAGTGAGACACTAGGCAGTATTTATTTGTTTTGCTAGTTTATTAAACTTTGTTGTTGGATAAAAAAAAACAAAATATGTAGACAATAGAAAGTGCACATCATATCTTCTAAGAAATGAATGTCCATTTAGGCTGTGATCAGACACTGTAATGAATCCATAAAAACAAAAGATAATGAGATGGTCTTGTTTAAATTGGATTTTTTTTGGTACATAAAAAGTTCAATGTCTGACCTGTGTGCTTTAGAGAAAATAGGTGATGTACCTTTATTTGTTTCTGTCACCATGACAACATTCAATTTGCATTTCTCTTTGAAGTAGCAGAAAATGAAAGCAACTGGGTCAGTGTTCATAATATTTTATATCACAGATATAGTATGGGAAATCAATTATCATTAAACAGTAATAGAACTTATTTGCTGCTTTCCCATTACAGGAAAGCATGTGTCACTCCTTTGGGTTTTTTCCCTTGTTTAATGGTAAGGCTTGAGAAGATACATTAATATGGATAAACCTCAAACAAAGAATCTTATTCCCAAGAGGTCTGTATTGGGAAAATATTATGCCCAAATGAATAAGGTCTATTGTGGATTTCAAACCTACCCCTCTCTTCCCACAAGGGGTGAGCTGATAACTTCCCTAGATCCCGTATCCCTCATTCCTAGAAAGTTTTGTAAAAGAAAGCAACTAAGTAACTTTTTTTTTCAACTACATTTTAATCTAATAATGCTTTGTATTATTGTACAAAATTTGTAATTTACATAAAAACAAAACTTAAAAATAGTAATGTTCACAAAATGTTTTATTGTTTCCATGATATTGGTAAAAGGTTAGGCTTGAGTTTGATTTGATATGATTTTTCATTTTTTCAAGTTTTCAATTTTACATTATAAATGGGTAAATATGAGTTTTTTATTTACTGCTATAGAAAAAGTTAAAGGGCATGAAAATTTCTCTATGGTGTAGTGTTTAAAGACCCTTGTCTCTTTTACTTGGGTTGTTTTAATGGTTTTAGTTATTAGCTATTTTTTAAAATTTTTTATTTTATTTTATTTTATTTCATTTCATTTCTTTTTTCTTTCTTTCTGTCTTTCTTTTTTTGGAACTGCATGTTAATAGGCTTACAGAGCTTTGAATTATTGTGTAAATAGCACTTGTAGTCTCATGAAGCCCTTTCATTTTCTTTCTTTCTTTTTTGTTCTTTTTTCTCGATTTTTTTCTTGGGGAGGGGGAGTTTAAATGTTTTTTTTTACTCATTTTGATTATTTTTCCTTTCTTGAATCTTTCCAAGTCTCTCTCTCTTTCTTTCTCTAAAACCATTTTTTCCAAAACTTCCATATTTATGCGAAAATTAACTCATAGGGGTGGCCTGCGGCGAACGGATTATTTCTGTGGGGGGAGGGGGACGAAAAAACCTCCAAACATGAGTCCCAGTCTCTCTCCATACTACATCAGAAACCAAAACTTGTGGTTTAAGGGATCCATTTTAGCCATATTAAGGATCTTTTCTAAAAATGGCCCAACCCGCTTATGGTCATCCTCCTCCTGTAGAATATCCTAACCAGGCACCTCAAGGCCAGCCTGGCTATCCACCTCCTGGAGGTCAGTATCCCCCATATCAACCTGGATATGCTGCTGCCCAACCGGGCTATGCACCTCCAGTAGCACAACAACCCGGATATACGGCAGGTAAACAATCTTATTCTCAGATCGAAATAAAACCACGATCGCTTGAAAACCCTATTACAACTCTCGAGATAAACTTGACGTGTCTTTTTGCTTTGCTACTGTCTTTTTCCACAGTAATATTTTTGTGTGTTTTGGCTACGAAATTTTTGATTGTGTTTGCGCGGGAACCGAGACGCTTGCCAGCTTATATTGAATAATTTTTAACAAAGTCTGACCCTTTTTTGTACTTAATTACAGCAGATTTTGTTTTGAATATAGTATTTTACAAGTTTAAAATAAATAAAGTAGCTGTAGACGACCTGTGTAGATCGTAAAATCGTAACTGACTGAAACTTTGAAGGATATCGTGTGGTACATGTTGGGATAAGGCAACACGTTCAAAATGGAGTTCAGTTGTTTTGAATCTAAAAACAGCTTAAAATAAAAAAGTCAGACGTGGGCAAAAAGAAAACTTCGAGAGCATTTTCATGCACCAAGTCAGATGTAAATCCCATCGGAACTTCGCGTAACTGTAATTTCTTGAAAGCGCAATGATCAGGGTCAAAGTTTCTTCCCGTTTCCTGTCGTTCTAAGATGTAAGCTTATATATATTGTACACATGTAAAGAATACAAAATGTATTCTTTCTTTATATCTTTTTAGCTCCTCAAGGACAGTTATGGATGCCTGCACCACCAGCACCAGCGAACTGCCCGCCTGGATTAGAATATTTGACTCAAATTGACCAACTATTGATCCACCAACAAGTAGAGCTTTTAGAAGGTATCACGACAGTAGCGTGAATAGCGAATATCGAGGGGATCTTTATTCTTTGTCGAACATTTTCTAAAGCGATAAAAATATGTAATAAGGTTTATATAACTCCTCTTTGTCTTTTCCATAGCATTTACTGGCTTCGAGACGAACAACAAGTACAAAGTAAAAAATAATATGGGACAGCAAGTTTATTTTGCAGCCGAAGGTAAGATTTAATCAAGATATGGACTTGTAAACAAAATGGAAGTTAATTAATTATCATAAACCTTTTCAAAACTTCCATCATCATATGTTATAATTACTTGCTCTGCTTTTGATTCGATTTTTAATCTTTTTTCTATTACAAAATAACTTATATTTCCTTTGTAAGTTAAGCAATAAAAAAGCTGAATACATTCGAAACGTTGGATTTATTTAAGCTAGTATTTAGACTATGTTTTAGTATTTTGTTCAGAATTTTCGTACTTTTTATTCAATATTTTTCAAACAAACTCATTTTTTTTATATTTAGGCTTTTATTTTTCCATTGCCAAAAGTAAGGGTCTCTAAAACTATCATATTTCTGAGTAAACATTGGATGTTTTGATATACACTTGTTTATTTGTGGTTGCCATAGTGATTGACATAATATAATTTCTAGTGATTATATTGACATATAGATAACATATGGATATCATTATTGAATGTTGAAACACTGTGTAAAAAATACATGCTTAACTCTTTACTGACGTTTCAGACGTTAGTCTTTAATCAGAGTAAGAGATGTAACTCCATTATTCCTTGCCAAAATTTGGTTTTAGGTTAATGTTCTATTCAGTTACAGGTGACTCATGTTTTTTTAAAGCATGTGTTTACATAGAATCCTATAGTTTTTACACTGTCACTGTGTAATTTTGTTACTTGAATCGTCTATCTCTTGAATTCAAGCCGACAATCTTGACATAAGATGTTGGAAGGAAGGGGCTCATATATAGATGTAAATATATATATTTCAATTTGTCACCTGTAAACAGCTGTTGAACCATGCTGGTTTCATTTGAATCATGCATAAATTTTTGGTTTGATCAAATGCATTTAATATATACAGTCAATGTCATTAATGTTGTCCAGCAAAAAAAAAGATGTTTAGACTACAAGAAATGTCACATGATTCATTCGTTTATTTGTTTAAAGGGATAAAAATTCAAATTTAAATTGTAGTATTATCAACAGTGAACAGGGAATAAATATAAACTCTACATTCTTGATGATTTCCTTTAACAAGCATTTAGAGAGAGTTTTTAAGTATCATGTGATATTTCTTTTAGTCTAAACGTCTTTTTTCAGTGGACAATGTTAATGACATTGACTGTATATGCAATGAAAAGCTTCTACTAATTGAATAAAATAACGTCAGTGTGCATGTGCGTGATTTCATTTCTATTGTATCTATAGAATTACCAAATGTATATGTCTTGTTTTATATAAAGCTAAAAATTTTTGACAGACACTGATTGCTGTACTCGTCAGTGCTGTGGGCCAGGACGTCCATTTGAGATGAAGATACTTGATAACTTCCAGCGTGAAGTGATTCATTTAACCCGTCCTCTTCGCTGTTCTTCTTGCTTTTTTCCTTGTTGTCTGCAAGAAGTAGAGGTGCAGTCACCTCCAGGAACTGTTGTGGGATATTGTGCCCAGCTGTAAGTATTGTGCAGCTCTTTTAAATGTTCTTTGCATAATACACATGTTATATGTTTGAACTATGACTAAGACACCGTATTATGAAGCACATGGGTTTATTCATGAGGGTGCAGGTAAACCGGCCAATTACATAAAAGTATCCCATAACAACACAGGCATGCACGTGTATGCACAGGCATTAACTGTGCATAAACATGCAGAAGTGATTCACATGCATGCAAAGCTCTCATGTCTTAAGTCTTTGTTTGACAAGTAAAGTTGAAACTAACAGACAAATTATGGCATCTTCATATAATTATGCATATTTTACTTTTCCAAAAGCAGGTAATCATGGTAATACCAGGTCATAAATTACAGTTTTTTCATACATCCTATATTTTCAATCTTATTCATTTATTACTTTTTCCCTTCTTTTCAGATGGTCAATTTGTATTCCTAAGTTTGCGATCCAGAATGCAAATCGTGAGACAGTTCTACTGATTGAAGGACCTCTGTGTCAGTGTAATCTTTGTGGGGATGTTGAATTTCAGGTCAGTTTCAATGGTTAGAAAGTCATTCCTGAAAATGTATCTAGATGTTTCCTAGAATCATCAAAGTTTCACCTTAATTTTGTACTTATATGTCACAGGTTTTGTCAGCTGATGGTCAAAATCAAGTGGGAAAAGTATCCAAACAATGGTCTGGCCTGGCAAAAGAGATGTTCACTGATGCTGATAACTTTGGGATTACATGTAAGGAAATACTTGGTGGCTAAAAGCAAGTTAGCCTTGCATTAGGACTAGTTGTGGCAACTCAGCCACCTATGTCTTGGAGTGAGTTGTGAGATAGAACAAGTATTCATACATCTATATTTATTTTTCTTCTGTACAGTTCCCATGGACCTTGATGTGAACATCAAAGCTGTCATACTTGGTGCTAGTTTCCTTATTGTAAGTTTTGACCTTTTTTTAATTTGTCCATCAATGCATGCATGCATCCAGCCATCCTTTCCCTACCTCCCCTCCATCCTTCCATTCATCCATGCATTCAACCATCTTCCATCTACCCTGCTCAGCAGAGGTTTCTTCCCAGGGATAAAGGAACCTTTGCTCAGATTGGTTTGAAACCATCCAGATTGGATAAATAGTATTATAAGGATAACTAGTTAAAAACTGGTCGCAGTGCAAATCAAAAAAACATGGGCACCTAGAAATATGTCAGGAATGATTCTACTGTTTTTAGCCAATCAGAAATTCCTCTAACCACAAAGGTAACGACTACATTTCTGATTGGTCAAGAAACATTCCTGAAATATTTCTAGATGCCCATGGTTTTTTGATTCACACTGTAAAAACTTGATGGTGCCTTATTTTTTTAACCCACCTCTCTGTGTTTGGATATCTGATGAAACACTCTTTCCCATGTTTGATCTATTACATTGTTTGAAACATATCTGTGCAGATTCTTCCTTTCTTGGAACTGCTGCTTAGCAGGTTGCAATCCTTTCATCTGTACTTAGTCAGCTATGCATTTATTTATCACTTTTTGTGAAGCAACTTTTTGCAGCTTTTTCATTTCTCTTACAGGATTTCATGTTCTTTGAGGAAGCCCAAAAACATGATGATCATTGAGAAGTAAACTGGCCACCTTAAGATCACTCCTGCATCAGATCCATATCCAGATCTCTTACATTAACATATTTATAATCAACTTTTGATTTGAAATTATTTACATTAATAATACAATACTGTGTATTAACATGCACATGATTTAAGAGCTTTATATATAAAAATGATAATTTAAAAAGGAATTGACAGCTGAATGACAGCAGCATTAGTTATACATCAATCCAAACATCAAGGCATTTTGGGTTTTTCTTGGTAAAAAATCTAGTGTACATTTGGTTTCTAAGGAGACTTGTGGACTTGATTTTAGTGCATTTTGAATGTTTAATTTTCAATTTTGACTTGCTGCTCCATTGCACTTATGAAACCAAAAGAACAGAAATATGAAAGGTGATGTGTACTTTGCCAAAGTTGCATTGTAAAATAACGTCTGTACCACACCTTAAAACTGATAAAATGAAAAAGAAAAGAAACAAAAAGAAGCACAACTAGTTGAAGGAAGGAAAATTCCACATACATTTAGATTTTCAAAGAAAAAAGAAAAGATTCTTGTAAGATGTTAAAAGACTGATGTTCAACTTTTCTTGGAGTAGAATATGCCAACTTTCAGGGATTTCCCCGTCATATTAAATATCTAATTACATTAAGTATTAATTGAGTGATATTAGCTACTGAGTTCTCTGGTTCACAAAAAACAGGTTATCCACATATCACACTTGAATTCCCTTAATTAATGCTGAGAAAGTGATTCAGTTCGTGGATGGATGGGCAGTTGGATGGATATTAACATGATTGCATGAGATGGATGGATGGATGGAAGGATGGATGGATGGATGGGTGGGTGGGTGGGTGGGTGGGTGAGTAGGTAGTTGGATACATAAGATCAGTAGTTGTGTGAGATGGGTGGATAGGCAGTTGGATGGATAAGATGGTCGCAGTGGATGAATAGTTGAATACCATGATAGATAAGATAGATGGATAAGATAAAATGGCTGGAGAAACGAACTAATTAATTAAAGGAATTAAAACAAACTGATTGCATTTTGCTTATGTATCACATTGTAATTAAATGCCTATCTTACGTCATGCTACATTGAAAGCAACACTGCGTGAGCACTGATATAGCGTGACCGTGTCATCAGCCTATGAATTTGTATTTCTCTATGACTCCAATGATAGGCTCCGCTCTAGTTTTTATTGTATTTATAATAGAAGTCACAGAAATCATTAAAAGTATAGATCATTATCATTAAAAGTATAGATTCGAACTTTGAGCATAAGTAGTCTAGAACGATATCTGAAAGTGGTCATGTTGTGAAGAAACAATATTAAATAAGTGATAAGATAAATAAAAGATTAAAAATTTGATTTAGTTCTGTGAATCGGAAACTTGTAGTCTCGTACGTTTCATCTAAGGCTGCTGACGTGAAAAAAGGCTTCCGTTTTTAACCAATCAAGAAAGCCACAAAAAATCTCTCATCCAATCACAATGCTTGGGGGTTACAGCTCAGCATATCAAGTCGCATAGCTCTGCATGGCTATTATAGCTCCAGTTATAGTCATTCAAAGCGGAAAAAGAATTTGCCTTTCTCTAAATTATAACTATGGCTCAACCACCAGCAGCACCACCAGGTGGCTATACAAACCCTCCACCATATGGCACACCACTAGGCCCCTATCCTCCAGGTCCTACGGGTTATCAAGCTGCCTACCCACCTCCAGTAGCACAACAACCAGGAGCAGGTATTACTAGTTTTTTATTTGTCAAAACAAAGTGGCACAAGTGTGCGAGTCTTTGCATAACACAACCGGCAAAGTCTACAGTGTCTACACAAGTAACGTACAGTTATACAGCTACACAACTTACTGTAAGACGATTAAAAAGCATCCTTTTCAGTTGCCTTGTGTCTTAAATAAAGATAGTAGGTTTTCGTGCATTTGATGACACTACGGAGGTGAATCGTGAATGAAGTGCACACAATGAAAAGTTCACCGAAGTTTTTCACCTGTTATGGTGTAGTTCTTGTCTAAGATTCTTGTTAATTGTATTTCAAGGTCTTGGTACCATTAGGATTCTCTTGAAACTAGGAATGAATTTAAAAGCACTCACTAAATCATTTTATTCTCTAGCTCTGTATCGATCAACATGGCTGAATGATAAGCTTAACTGTTATTAAAATTCTTTTGCACTAAATCAGAGGTCATCATCAGTCAGCCGTTATGCCAAAGCCAACAGATTTGTAGAATCATCGTCAAAATGTCAGGTTAAAAACGAATCAACGATTATAGCGTAAAAAACTTGACGGAATTTTTTGCATGAATTCTGCTGTGCTTATATCACTTTTCCCTTTGTAGCTCCTCAAGGACAGATGTGGATGCCAGCACCACAAGTCCCATCGAACTGCCCGCCTGGACTAGAATATTTGACTCAAATCGATCAACTTCTTGTACACCAACAAGTTGAACTTTTAGAAGGTAATGTAACTCTTCAACAAATTTGAGTGCTTTAGTTTGAGCTATTCTACCATAAATTATTTCAGGGGTGTATCCAGGATTTGTAATTGGGGGGTCCTTACATACCAAATTGTCACTATGACGTCATATGACGTCACTA
>JAAAQI020151365.1:0-10707 GCA_011800005.2 Stichodactyla mertensii | reverse complement strand
CGGTCAAGCTCGGAAATCCATACTGCGCCTCAGCTTTCAAGGGAATGTCTCGGGGGTATGGTTAGTGTGTTCACCGTCTTTTTTTGAATAAATTACCGTGGCAGACCCGGGTTCAAATCCCGAAAGGGTCACATTTCAATTTTCTTAATTTTTTTCTTTTTCTTTCTTTTCTTTTCCTTTCTCTTCGTTTCTTTTCTTTTTTCTTTTTCTTTTTCTTTTCCCTTTCTTTTTTGCATGTTGTTTCAACTGCGGCAATCCAAGATAATCTTTTTGCCTGAAGTTTAGTTTATTCCTCTGCATGGTAGCCATTTACTGAACCACACTACTCTGTTTAATCGACTCTCTAGGAATTTTTGCTCCTGGAATGTCTTCTTCCTTTAGAATATTGCTTTCTTCGGTCGCGTTTAGAGGGACCGGGGAGGTTAACGACCGCCGATGGCGAGAGCAGCTGAATTGAGACCCTTGGAAATGCGATTTCCAGTCTTTTGAGGGGCATTTGTAAGATTTTTATTGTATTACCGAGAAGAACCGGATAACTTGGTATTTATGTATCAATAGCAGATAAGTAATTCAAAATTCAAAATGGCGGCAAAGTCATTGTGTGGCTATAGCCCGCCAGCCGTCTAGCTCCCTGTTGTTTGCGCTAAAATTTATTTACATTTCAGTAATATGTATACTTCGCTCTAAAGTATTAATTTTTCAAATTAATTCTTACTATAGTATATCACTGGCCAGAGTCTAAAATCTCTTGTACCAATGGATTACTTTCGGTAGGTTAATTAAAGATGATATCGATTTTGTCAATGAGTTCTAAGAGCAAGCAGTATTGATACAATCTAATTTCAAAAATAGCAAACTGAAAAGAAGATGAGAATTCAATATTTTCCCCAGTGGTACTGACAGACATATCCTTACATCCCTATAGTTTTGCACAAGTTTTAACGGATTCTCACAAAAGCCAGAAGGTAATATAGTGTTGATACCATATGAGCGGAATTAATCAAAGAGTTGCACAATGAAAGGGGTGTGAGACAGCTGGGTTATAGACATGTCCCCCCTGAATCCTGTCCCATAGCAACCATACTTAGCACGGTCATTTATTGTACATTTATCGTCGTGTGCAGCACCCGGCAGTAGTCTCTCTTCAAATAACTTACTTCCAGGCAAACACTGAAGACTGGGTAAACTAGAAGACCGAGGCTTCAGCTGTTTAAGATCCCACGCTGCAGAACAGCAATCTTGATGTATGTCTTTACTATGACGTGTTGAGTTACTTCTAGAAAAGTTGCATAATTTACATAATGGCATAGTTTTGTCATTTTGATGCGAACCAGTGATAACACTGTCAGCTGGTTTATTCCTCCCTTCAGCAAACAAACCGCTAACATTTCTTCTTTGTATTGGTTTGTTTAGTTGTAAACTGGAATCTCGAGCAGTACTCCTTTTGTAATGAGCAATAAACTTACGAACGCTCGTTTTTTCGTCTTCAAGCTTAAGGTTTTCAACCGCTTCGGTTATTGTTCGGACTACTCTAGCTTTTCCACGACGTTTTTCTCGACATTCGTTTAATTTTTTGGCCTCCTTTGCTTCATAATTACTTCTTGCCTGTTCGTGAAGGTTTTCTTCCGTTTTCTGTACAGAGGTGGATTCCTCACGATTCCCATTCTCGTCTAGTAGATGCCCCGAATCTCTATCAAACTCCCTCCAAAATTCTAGAGGCTGAGAAAAGCGAACCCTTTTGCCGGTCACTGGAGATGTTAGGTCTGCTTCCATGAAGGTTTCTCCATCAGGACTTGGCGTTAAATCGCTTGTATAATTGGCTTGCACAATAGAATCGTTTGAAGAGGCAATTTTAGGCAATACTGGCGAAAATTTAGTACCACTTGATGATTGTCCAAAAGTCATGCTTGGCTCTGTCGATTGGTACTGTGTTTTATTCTCTGTAGATCTTGGTGTGGTATTTTGGTCTACTTGAACACGTTCAATCTTCGTGAACATCGATGACAGGTGCGGATACCAGTTTTGCTCGCAAGAGAATTAGTGCTCCTTCATCGAATTTTCTTCAACTTGACCAAACTTCATTCATCATTTTCTTCATATCGAAGGCTAAAAATATCATTCAGTTTTGTAAATTTTCTAACATTGTCACGATTACCGTTTTCCAAGCTCTCGAAAGATTGAATTCCATATTTGCTTCAAAGAGTAATAACGTCAGCACTGCACGATTATTGGCCCAATCAACTTGCCTATGGTCACGAGGAGAAGCCCTGCCTTGCTTTCGTACTCAGTATTGTATTTAAGAGTTATCTTCTGCTGGAAACATCAAAACAAACTTGATTGAATTCATCCAAGATGAATCGAAACAAGAGTCCCAATATTAATTTTCTTATTAATGTTTGTATTCCAAAGCGCCTGGAGACAGATATTTTGGCGTCAATAAAACTTTATCGCTAAACGTTCAAGATTCACTGTAACTATTATGAAGATGTTTTGAAGAAAGACGTAGAACTTCGTGGGTCGGTAAAATGCGATTAGAGAGCCCGTTCGAGCTCAGTTTGTTCCGTCTTAGTCTTTTGCACTCCACAAAATATACTGTAGCAGTTCCATAGTGATATTCAGAAAGTTTCTGGCTGATAAAGTTCTACCCGGTTATTGTCTTTCAAGGTTTACGTACATTAGAATTCACTGAGAGATGGTTAATTGCACAGAAAGTGTGCATTATTTCATGGTAAATATTGAAACAGGAAACGGTAACAAACCAGTAGGAGCCGGACTCAACACTTTGTTTATTAAATAATCCAAGCATGAGTGACGTAGAGGTTTTTATTAATTTCGCAAAACGTGGAAGCATATCTTGTTAACACACACAAAAAAAAAATCGTAACATCGCTTCATTTCTGTTTTTAGTTTTCAACAGAGAAAATAAAAAATAAACTAAATAATATACATTAATTAGTACCCCAAAACAGCTGACCGGAAATAGAGTCAGAATTTATGTAAATATCTACTTCAGGTTACAAAACGTAAAAAGTAAAGTTTCTAACAATTAATATTCTTATTTCCTATCCAATTAATAATCATTGATCAATCTTTTTCATTTTCATTATTTCAATGTTCATTTTTTTTCAATCTACTTTGCTTCAGTTGCATCTATTTTTCCTTTCTGATACCGATATAAACAAAACATTTCTGTTAATGAATATAAATGAGAGGGACTAGTTATTCTGCTCAGTTTTAATCCTGTCTAGAATTTATTTTGACATTGTTGTCCAAATCGTGTAAATAACTGGAACACGAACCAAACGATAATTGGAAATATTCGACCCCAAAGACGAGCACCTGTCAGCCACACGCTATGACGTCATAGCTACACTGCTCAACGCACCATGAAACCAACCAATAGGCGCACGTCCTTTCGTGTTATTCAGAAATGAATATTACGTAGTTTCTTGGCAGAATTCATTTAGAAATGATTATAAGATGCTTTATTTATAGGTTTGTTGTGTCTTTGTGTGTGTGACGAATGACGTAGAATTTGGACTGTGCGTGTGTGTGTTTTTTGTTTTGCTTTGTTTTCTTTTATCTTGGGTGCATTTTGAAGCGATTTCCTTTGATCAAAAAACATATTAACTGAGTTTAAGCGCGATGGGGTCCACATCTTCTTTCTTAATCGACACAACCAAGAAATTCAACAAATTATTCCTCCATTTACGTGACCTTATTATTTGGATCTATTAAAATGTAAACATTGTGAAACAAATGTAATTCTGTCCAATTAAAAAATCGAAATAATCTTAAGTATTCAATTACTAGAGCGTTGATCCAAGAAATACTGTGAATACCGAGTACAAATGAAATTTTTGACTAGATACATTGTCATTTATTTGTGCTTCCGTTCACTTATTTCAATACTGTGTCTCATTTCTTATCTCATATCGAGGTTTAGCTAACGGACGACAATACTAGTGAACGATCGAGGGTAATATCAAAAACGGATGACACATGTCACACGTAAGCCCGATGACGTCAATGCAAGATGGTCGGCTTTCTTTCTCAGCTGTTTCTATTAAGTGTGTTCAAAGCTCATTTATCATCTTGCTAGCTCCGAGAACATCAGTCACGTATTCGCGATACTGAAATTGCAATATTACTTGCCAATTTTTTCGAACAAAAGTTAACAGAGATGGCAGCCATTTTGAATTAATATAAAAGACAACACAGCTAAAGCGAAATAAATGTAGTAGATGTCCTCCAACATGGCGGCCACTTTTATTCTCTTAGGAATGACAACAAACCACCTATAGTGAACCATCCAAGATGGCCGCTACTTGTCCCACATTGCATTCCATCTATAGTGAGTACCATCCAAGATGGCCGCTACTTGTCCCACATTGCATTCCATCTATAGTGAGCACCATCCAAGATGGCCCCCTCTTTCATTTCCATTTTAGGAAATATACAGCTAACCTTTTTAACATGACACGACTACATGCCGAGTATTCCCCAATGTATCAAGGACAGCCTCGAGTCTGTGAGATTTAGTTCCCGATTAGAAATGTTTTTCATTTGTTAACAGCAATATGTCTAGACTAATTTGGAATCAAAGTTAGCAATAAAATTAGTACTGTTATTTACCAATATTTCATATCGATCTGCATTAATTTTCCTTGCTCCACCAAACTTCAGGCTAAACGCAAAAAAACAACAACTTGTTAACGAGCAGCAGGCAAGAAAGAATGTGTCCTAAATCAAAGTACTGAACAGTTCCTCGGCTTGCAGTAAAGATGTCACACATGGTTTTTTACTAAGTCTGTTTGATTAATAAAGTTTCTCGATGATCTTTACACAGTGACCTTTCATCAGTGTGTTTTGACTGGTCGGTTCTCCATTATGTCTTCCGTCATTCTGTATAACTAATCATCGTGGGCCTTTATAACCTCTTCTAGATCAGAACAGTATTTTCCTTTAAAAAGGAATAGAGTCATACATAAAACTAATAATTCATATCTAATGGGAAAAGGATTGGCCTGTTTAGTGAATGTGAACGCGAACAAAAGATAGTCAAAAAGTCAACAGAGTCGTTAGTTGATTATTCTAAGAGTGATTGTTTTCAGTTGTTTGTACGTCTAGTGTCTGGTGAGTTCCTAGCAACAGGCATTTATCCCCAAAACGCTGAGATGATCTTTAACTCTGTTAGCGATAGTTTAGAACCCATGATGGCATATTGATGGTGCTTATGGGAATGATAGCAAAGACTGTAAAGAGCCTTTCAGGAGCAACAATATGCAAGTAGGAATCACTGGGATCATTTCTAAGTACATGGACTAATAATCATAATGGATTTAAACAGAGTGCTGACTGTAGGTTCAAGAAAAGCTCTTTGTATTTCTGTAGAAAAGACATGGTTCCAGTGACTTGACCATTTACAAAAGCTCTCCTGACAAATGGATTATAGGCCAAGTGATGTTAATCGGTACGAATTACTTCCTTTGTTCACTGGGTAAAAAGCACTAGATCAAGGACTAGATGAATAACTCTATGCAGGTTTACAGTGGACAACATTACAAACAAAGTGGTTGTCACGAAAACTCTAGGAAACTTTAAAGACACATGAAGAAAAGCAGCATCTCGAGATGTTTTCAAGCTATATTGACAGGCAGAAATGTAAAGTTGGAAGTTCTGAAAAGTCTCAGAAAGTTCACTCAGCCAACTGGAAAGAAGAGGTACAGTTTCGAAAAGAATTGGAGTGTCTGAACAGACAAGAAAGGCAACGCGTCAGTAGAATATCAATTGATCAGCGACTTGCTGTGAATCGCTTTCACGGAAAACTTTCTAAAAGTGTCTTAATTGCAAAGAATCATGAACAAGCAATTTCCGATCTGGATAACAAAAGGGCAAAGATGGAAAAAGCGCTTCAAGATCGGCCAGATCTCTATCAACACATGAGGACTATTAGGTGTTTTAATGCCTTTCCAAAGCCACCAGTTCCAAAATTTAATAAACAAAGATCAAAATCGTGCGAGCCACCGAAGAAAGTTAAAAATATAATCACTGATGATACAAAGAAGCATAACAAGGATGATTCGACTGATGAACCTGAGAAAGACTTGATGCCAAGACCCATGACAGCACTGGAGAAAAGAAATCGCGTATGGGAAAGGCAATTGGATAGCGTAACTCAAAGAATCAACCGAGCACGCAGCGCACCGACAAAAACATCTTTCTACAAGGTGCCGGAGTTTAGTAGAAGCCCTGAAATTATCACGAAGACTGGGAAAAATGCAAGAAACGTTTCAAAACAAAGAAGAATGACTTACGCTGTAGATATGGATGTTTATCGATACTTGCGTGAAAAAGAGATTATGCAACAAAGGGAGACAGTGAAATCATTTTTAAGGAGTATTGAACCGCTAGAGCTTGTTCCTTGGACGCCGTTTGACTCAGATGTTAACGATCCTCATACAGATAGCATGTATTTGACGAGGAACAATAACAATCAAGGAGAAGTAGAAACATCCCTACAAGAGGAAAGTACAAGCCTAACTTCTCAAACTCCTCAGACAGACCTTACAAACGATAAAAATGATAATCGAAGATTGTCCATCATTTCAAGACAACAACCAGCCAAAGCTTGGACGTAATATTAATAGCATATTTTACATTATCTGAAAAAAAGCTAAAAAGATTGTTTTGATGGATGGATATAAAGAATAGTCTGTCAGGTTGTTCTAACTGAGCATGCGTGTGATCTCAGAAGACATTACACAATACTCAAGGATTGTAAGATCACGTGGTTGATCACGTGACTGTCAGTGCCTCGAGCTAGTAAGGAATACCCGAGATGGTAAAGTAAAGTTTACTCGATTGTAATTATTAAATAACATCTACATAATGCATATGTAATGAATGACAGAAATGTTCTGGTGCAAGTAAGCACTTTAAAACTTTCTCAATATATAAACTGCATGATGCAACAGATTTTTGCCAAAACTGCTGATGGATAAAGTTAGATATGAATATCAGTTAATTCAAAACTGTTTCTACAAACATTAATGTGGGTCTGTTGTACGGCACCAGAGCAGCCAGTGAATTCTGCAGAAATTGTATAAATACTCCAAGTTTCAATAGAAGTAAGATAACATATATTTATATATATATTAACAATAAAATTATTAAAAGTCAATACTTTAGTTATTAAAAGTAGTCTTCAAAATTTAAGCAATCTTGGCTATTAATTATTTTCTTCATTTCTTACCAAACCAACTCAAAACTTTTGAAAGCATCTCTGAAAACGATTTATAACGAAAAGTTAACATAAAAAATGGACAAGAGTAATAGCAATAGCACGCCGGAACATCAGGGAAACAAACTATTAAATCGTATGAAAGTACTTATACAAGTATTGGTGGATGTCACAAGGCACCAAAGCTCTAAAGACAGACCTGCAGGGTTTGGTTATTGGTGTTTTTGTCTGTTAACTGGCGGCAAAACGATGAGATTTAGGAATTTATATGATGATTTTAATGACTACATTCCTAATGTCCCTTATTGTCACGTCTTTGAGGATACATTTTTGGTGTATTTGGGTTTTATGGTATTATTGTTTTCCTGCATGGTTCAAGCAAGTACACTTATCAGTGTTGCTTGTGCAAATGACCATCCAATTTAATTAATTTGTCCTTAATTTAATTGAGTTGATTTAATATTTACGTCCTCAAGGTGCAACTAATCTAAACAAAGATTGGATTCAATATATCAATAATAACATACTCTTTGATTATTGGTTAGTTTGTATTGGCGTGTTGTGATGTTGGTATTACTTCATAGGTTCATGGAGGTTGAAAATAGAAGCTAATTTTTTACCAATATTCTTGTCCTAATGCTCCTTACTCAACTGATATTTTCATAGGAATATTCTGGATGGTTTGTCGCATTTGATGATGTTAATAGTGAATGCAACATACCACATCTTTGGAGGGGTGAAAATTAATGTAACATCCAACACTACCATGCAACGTCAGAGTCTCCAGTTTAGAGAGAGAAAAAAAATGATAGCAAAATCAACTGAAAACTACTTATTCACTTGTCACATGATATTATCTTTCATTTATTGAAGCATACTATATGTTTAAAAGGTACAATATGCGACTGACTAGGTCGACAAACACTAGACAAATTTACAGAAACAAACAACTCGATGGTGGTACGAGTTAGCGGTGAGTACAAAAGACTAGAAGCTCAATAAACAACAAACCTACGTGTTCATTAAATGCAGTCAAACACTAAGCACCACAAACATTGTCTGTTAAAATATTCAGGATTTGTTGAACAAAAGGCGCGCTTATTGATATAGCTAGATTGCTGTACAAACAATAACTAGGTTTGATTACTTAGTCATTTTCGGTCTCTGCTATTGTACTACTCGTTTATAAGCATCTATAGCAACTATAAAATACACAGCCAAGTATCAAAGAGAAGCAAATGCAAACCATGGCTGCCTAATTCCCTCGCCTAAATGACTTATAAATCTACAGATATGATTTCAGATAAACATGGTTCCGTTCTGACACCATTTAATGTTCTGCTAGGAACTATATCCAGTCACTTAACCAAACAAGATGTTCGTCACATTAAAGTACAACTACAAGGACATTTGAATAAAGAATGTTTGGAGAGTCTTCGAGATGGCCGTGATGTTACTGAGGTTCTCTGTCAGCGTGGTATAGTAACGGACAAAAAGTTAGCCTTCCTGAGGAAGTTGCTGGTTGGATGTCAGCAGGATGGATTGGTAGAGCTTGTGGATGAGTTCAGAACGTCTTCTTCGTCTGAACCAAATGGACAAGTGAAACAAGGTATTTCATATCACGTTGATTACTGATTTTAACAAACAAATGATACCCAGCCAACTCGGCCGAAAAAAGGCCATTTCCATCACTATGGCAATTATTGGAAAATAACTTGTTTCTACACTATTTTCATGGTATGGAAATCAAAATTCTTTCCAGTGCCATGTTGTGCTATGGCAGCACAAACTTCATCAGGGAAGATTTGGTATAATCTTATAATCATGAAATTTAAAAAACCTTTAGGAATGGTCCTTCAATGCCACCAAAACTTCATAATTTCTTAACCTATTAGTTCAATTCTTATATCGTGCTATGCCAAAGTTTCAAACTCGAAACAAATCATAGCAACTAGTTTGGGATGCCTCATGATGTCATCGCCCTCATGAGTTTTGTCACTGTTTCTAGAGTCTTCCCAAAAAGTATATGTATATATCTGGGTTTCTAGTATGGATAGCCCTTGGAGGGAACATTACTTGAAATGTGATTCTGTAGTAATGTACTATTTGTGAACGACAGAACGACTCCGTGTGCAGAAAAGATTGAATAATCTTCGTGTAATCATGGAAAGACAAGCTGCAGAAATACAAAATTACAGGACAGCTGGGAGTGACCTGAACGAGACACTCGACAACAAACAAGCCTTACTCGATAGCCATAAAGAAGTCTGCATTTCACAGTACGAGGATGTTGAGAATTTATCTGAGCAGCTAGCCACGGAAACCATGGACAGAGACATGTTAGAGGAGCAGGCGACGGAGAGCGATGAGATTATAAAACTACAGGAGGCTGAACTGAAAAATCTCCAAGAGGCACTCAAGAACTTCAGGTATTTACTAGATTATTAGCACCCTTATAAATGACGGGTCTTTAATGTACAGGGGTTACGCTAATTTAAGGGGTGGCCCATGTTGAATCAACTACCTTCATAACTAAAATTACATTCATAAATAGAATTGTTTTTGTTTTTCTGTAGGCTGAATATCAAAAGAGGAAGTCGTGAAAAACGTGTGAGCGTCTTTGACAAGCATTCGAACGACAAGTCTAAGAAGTCATTGGAATCTTTAATGAAACAGAAGGAAGACAAAGAAGAAACGCTGAAAAAATACAAAGAAGGTCACGAAGAAATAGCGAAGAAGCTTTACGCCAAGAGAGAGATTGTTCGCCAAATAAACCTGCAGATACTGGACAAAACTAAAGATCTGGTTCACGTAGATCAAGAGATGCTGGAGTCGTTTGAAGAGATAAGAAAACTACGACAACAAATAAGACAAAATGAAATCAATGTAAGGGACATTGGGAGAGAACTAGAAGAAACACAAGAGGAATATGAGAAAACTGAAAAGAAGCCCATCTTCGATAAACCGATTAGTATTCCTGTTTGGAGACTGGAAGAGATTGGCAAAACTCAGAAGGTAAGATGAGCTGCATAAGATAGTGAACATGAGTTGCTGATCCTCTGATATGTAAGCCTTTATAAAAGATGCGTTCCATGCAAATGCCTCCCGCTACTGACCTTTCTTCAGAAGGACGAACTCTTTATTGCGTATCACAACAAAAATAAATTTTAATTTAAAAAAAATTAAAAAATAAAAAATAAAGAGAGAGAGAGAGAACCAGACCATGTATGTCAAAATGGTCACCCATCCAGCCACTAACCCAGCCCAACGGACCTGACTCGTTGTCTTGAAAGCACACGCCGCATTTAACCACTGGTCTATCGCTTTCAAAGAATTACGTCAACAATGCATGCGAAAACAATGCACCAGATAGACTCGGTTATTTTTCTCTTTCAAATCGACGTGAACCGTGGTTAGAGCAAGGGGTTGGTCACATATGGTCTGGGGGCCGGCCAGCCTCTCCC
>JAAAQI020151354.1:0-10709 GCA_011800005.2 Stichodactyla mertensii | reverse complement strand
TATATAAATAATACGTATCAAATAAATTTAGTCAATCAAATAATAGATATTATGTACAAACATTGCGAGGATATCTCAAGAAACCACTGACAATTTGGAAATTTACAATTTACTTATATAAAGATATAAAGGGACCCAAAATAGATCTTGAGGAACGCCACATTTGACAATTAGTTCAGAGGAAATAACAGCTTAAAACTGTCATCAGTTGCTCTTAATAATCAAATTTAATTTTAGTCCACAAAAATCAAAATGTTCCAGTTTAGAAAGTAATATATCATGATTGAAAAAGGGCTAGTGAGGTTGAGGTAAAAAAGGTAAAGGTAGTTTATTTTACTTCGATAAGGCAGAGAGTGGTTGCCCAATTCTCCCGAGCCAGGGGCTCATGATTAAAGCTTTCGAAGGTGTGCCTTTTACACCTCTCCATCAGTGCTCCGTTCTATAGGTATTTAAAGCTAAATAAAGCTACTCCGAATGGAAAGAAGTTGAAACAAGGTTTCAAGGTCACTGGGAATCGAACTCGGACCTCATGCACAGAAGGCAGCGCACTAACCAACTGAGCCATCCTTGCTTCTGAGTGATTCTTGCGAAAACCCTAAATTGGTTTTGATGAAGAAGAATGTGTTCATCAACAAACTTTGATACGAGTACGCACGACTTAAAAATTCAGAGAAAGCTTATTTAAGCGGACAAATCGGCTTATAATTATTCATGCTAGCATATAATTCAATGTCAATTGGGAAACTTTCCCTAAAGCTAAGCAAGGAGTTGACGATTATCAACTTTTAGTCGATGTGAAATCAAATCAAGTTGCTTTCATGGCCTTCATGGGGTGTTATCACATCCAGAGCCAGCGTTAGATTTTAAAGTCAGATCAATTCGCGCTCTTGAATAGTAGCTGATTGAATAGAGATAGCTGGTAAGCAGGTAAGAAGTTAAAAAAATGAGATATCAGTAGTATTGTAAATCTGTTTGCAATTTCGGCATGATCAAAATAATAGTTTTGTTACCACAAACAAAGGAAGAGGAAGGATAGTTCTTTTTCTTTTTTTTATTTCTGATATGGGACTCTGAGTTTGCTTTAAGGTTGGATTTAGCTCTTTCTCATCAGCATCTCTTGTCAGTTCCCAAAAACTTCACCCTGAATACTAGGAAAATAATCTCGTTGGGTTATTTCGAGCACTTTCAATTCAATAATTAAGACTATCATTGCTTGCTTGAATCCATTATGTCCACTTTCCTTATGTTTCCATAGAGAAAAAGTACTACACATTAGACGAAGTAAAAGACGCCTTGGATAACCACGAAGTCAGTGGTATCCTTGTGGACACATACGCTGCTGGATCAAGAACTGACTTGTTTAACGATCCCTCTCTGAGAGTAGCCAAGGTGCTAGACTACAAAATGGCGTATGGACTTGTTACGGCTGGACATGCCATAAAACTTCGTCGGTGCTTCCGTGACTACCTTAATGTTCACAAAGTCCACATATACCTCATGATTGTGAATAATGTGCACAAGGTTAAGGTACATGGAATTCGTTAACTGTTGTCATAAACCAGAGGATTCAGTCGTTGGAATTAAGACAATAACTAGTTCTTACTCTTCTCCTTTTCTATCCCTTTCAGAATAGAAAATATGACCCTGCAACGACAGTTTCAACTGGACTTTTCGACCCCAAGGCCTATTTCTTTAAGAAATCGGTGCAATACACTCTGGCTACCTTATTGATATTTTTAATTCTTGGAGTCTGCTACGAGTGCATAAGAAAGCTGAGACTACGAGCCCGAATTGACAACCAAGGTATATTGATACCATAATCAGCATGAGTGACCTATATTCAGTTGCATTGGCATCTAAATTAATATAGGGCTTTTACAGTGCGACAACGTCATCTGAGGCCACCTGATGCTTTTTGTCCAATCACAAACCGAGTCTTAAACAAAAGGCTGAAAGTATCACTATGAAATTAGCCAATCAGAAATCTACTATTCCCACGGATGAATAAAGTTGAAATCCTGTTCCACTTCAAAGCACAAACCACTCATTTGCAGGGCAGGACAGGGACAGGATTCCATTTCTTTTTCAGCTGTGGGTAAAGTAAAATCTGATTGCCTATTTTTATGATCTTCGGAGTCCTTGTTTAAAATTCCGCCTGTGATTGGCTAAAAAACTCTTGTTGGCCCCGGTCGAAGTCGACGCACTGTGAAAGCTTATTTTCCTTTAAAAAGAATCATTCACCAAAAAAATTTTTTTTTTCAGAAATGCTAAGGATGATTACAAGAAAGAAAGATGAAATGAAGGGAATCATCGACGAATTCAAACAGAATATAGACAAAGTTTTTCATGAACTTGTTGCAAAACATAAAAAGGAAATATCCTACTTAAAGAAGATAAAAAAGAAAACCAAAAAGTCATTTGAAAATTATGAAGAAGAAATTTCAATGGAAAAACTAACACAAAAGGATGTTTGCTTATAATGCATTGTGGATATGTAAGGAATTGGTGCAGCCAAGGTAAATTGCTGGACAGTTAAAAATCAGATTTTGAAAGAAACCAATTGTAAGAAGTTTCAATTCACATTTCTTAGTTACTGAGAATGTTTTTTAATAAAATAGGGTCGAAACCATTTCGTACAAAATTTCAAAATAAAAATTAATGTTTTACATTGTAAAAGTATATCAAACAATTTTTTTCTACGCAGTAGTGCGAAACTGCACATTACACTAATAAATAAATTATTACCACTATTTCATTATTTTCTCCGGTTTTTCTCCCTCCGCAAAACCCAGCAAGCTAAATTCAATCTGTTAGTTAGCCTTGCCCTGACCAGAGTTTGTTTCATGGTTCGATAAAATTGATGTGTTGTTTGGACTCAACAAACGTTTTGTTGCTTTATGATATTGTAATGCCAATCTCATGTTTTGGACGTCCTGTAACCCGTGACTCGCGGCGGGTCTAACTGTCTGGAGGGAGTGAGCACGTAGGTATAAACAAGAATCGAGAGAAAAGTAAAAAGGTTTTTAAAATAGAAATATCTAGTGCTTCAAGTCTCCAAATTACTGCAATAGTTGGTAGTACAGGTGCTCTTAGAATTGATTGAGATTGAAAAGTTATTCATCAACCCATTTATTCTTTTGCGGTATTGCTTTTTATTATATTTGTTATTCATAGGCATCAGAAAATGTAAAGAGGTTTCTAGTTTGATTAAGTAATGTCAATAAAAGAGGAAATTAAACAAATTTCCTACATATATTGCACGTTCATTTTAAAATTCGATGGGAAAAAATTTCAAAGTAAAAATTTTTGGAAATAATTTTTCATGCAGGTTGCAAGTTGCTTTTATAATAACTACTTTCCACTGATCTTGTTTTCATATTCAAAAAGAATTCTTGTGCAAATATTTCTCTGAATATAGTAAATGAAATACGCGATTTCTCTCTCATACTTTAATTGGTCAACAAAGATTAATCAGTAATAATGTTAAAGGTCGAAAATTAATCAGCATTTATAACCAGGAACCTGCGCATTTTTAGGCATATGATCACTAGTAGTTTTCAATGTGTGTGAAGGTTTCTTCAGATTTCTTTCTTCTGGTCAAAGATGGCAGCAGTTTATGGATCCTCGACTAACTTTTGGAATGTCAATATTTCAGCAAACAACCTTAAACTGCAGGAAATCCTTAAAGGCTACTTTTCGACCATAACTCTGATAACGGGAATAGTGCTGGTGGTTCTTGGACCGTTCATCATGTTCGGTAATGGCATTGTCATTGCTGCCATATGGAAAGACCCTTTCAAACAACTTCGCTCTTCACCGTCTAATATCATTATAGCAAGTATGGCAGTCGGTGACTTTTTTGTTGGAATAACCGCAATCATTCCACTAGCCTTTTTGTTTATCAGTATATCTGTAAAAGCTGAGATATCAAATCATTTGGCGCCAGTGGCTCAAGCGTCAGGAGATTTATTCTTAGGAGCATCAGTCCTTCATGTTCTTGCCTTGACGATTGACCGGGTCCTCGCTGTCGTCAATCCTCTTCTCTACAAACCTCGTGTAACAAGAAAGAGAGTGCTACTTTCTGTGATCATTTTATGGGTGGTCATGTTCTCCGTTACGTTTCCTCAAGCCATACTGAAAGCTCAACATTACTACATCTTTTTTGTTATCGCAGTTAGCTTTGTTTACGCTACTGCCCTTCTTACAACTTGCCTTTGTTTTATTATTATTTACAAGGTACGAAAACAAACCAAAATCATGAAGACAGACAGAGAATCGTGTGCTTTAGGCAATCGAATCGCAGCAGAAAGAGACCGAAAAACAACCCAATCGATCTTGCTTGTTTTGCTAGTATTTCTTGTGTGCTGTACAATGTTTCTTGTTAGTGCGACTGTCATTCTTACGTGCTCTAGGTGCCATCCACACTTAGATGTGTTCATAACCACCTATTTCTTATCTTTAATAGTGCTTCACATCAACTCCGCCGTCAACCCAATCTTATATGCTTTAAGGCTTCCTAGATTTCGAAAACCTGTAGCTTTAATTTTAAAGAAAATGAAATGGGAAAATGTAGTTGGCGTGGAAACGCCATCCAACATCCCACAAGTAAACCTCAATTGAGCATCAAGGATGCAAACATATCTGAAGACTGCTGCTACGTGAGCACAAAACTTTGAAAACCCCTAGGACGACCATACCAAATAACACGGGAAAGAAAATCTCCTGTGGTTTATTTCAAAACAATGAATAATATAATAATTGTAGAAAAGTCGTGAATATCATTCATGAGGTTAGATTTAAGTTAACTGAGCTCCAACAACATCCTGATCTAGGAAAATAGAACTTTCATTTCAGTTCCCCAGTTCCTTTCATTGGATAGAAAATATCAGTAAAGAAAATTCTTGTAAACAATACCAATTCTATCTTCGTAAACAAAACAAACAAACAAACAAACAAACAAACAAAACAAATTTAAAAAATATCCTGATGATAGGTGTGTCTTGTATAATTATTACTTTCTGAAATGATTTTGAAAAATTGATTGGTTTTGCTAGTACCTTTGCTAGTCGTGTGCGCTTTTTTAAAAGACAGCTGCAGTCAATAAAAATAAGTGGAGTTGCTGATAAACCTCACAGAAGTTGTCCAAAACGTTGCTTTAATTTACGACATTGTGACACTTTTGTCATAACTTCAGGTTTTAAATTTGATTGGAGTAACAAATCAAAAATGGTGGGTATGAAAACACAAAGCAGAACCCGAAACACAGTGATGGCGGCCACTCGCTTCTGCTTTGGTTCTGTCATATTTTTACTAGTACTCCGCTCGTCGCTCTTGTCTTCAATAACTTCCTGTTCTAATACAAAGGTTAATGGGACCTTACAACTTTGGAGACATTTCAAGCCCTGTACTTCGATTATTTCATCAATAAATCCGTCTAAACAACGGCAGACTCGCTACTTCAACAGCTCTCGGGGTCTTATTGTCGGCCTGTTGCTCCTGGGGAGCTAAATAACTCCACTACTACAAGCTTCGACTCTTTAAGTGTATGGTTCTGAATGCCCAAAGCTTAAAGAGTATTAATAACACTAAGGATTCTTACGGGTTGACAACTTAGGACAACTTAGCTGCCGCGCGTATTGTTTCTCTATATATGCATATATGAACGTCGCCTCTTTGTCCGGAAGGCAAAAGATGCTCGATAAGACTAAAGCATTAGTGATAATGCTGATACGATGTATAGGACCACACATGTATAAGTCATATGTTTTCCCATTTCTTTTGAATCACGTTCATTTGCCATGCCAAATTTTCATTGTTTCAAGCCGCTGTAATCATAAAACGAAAGTAAATCACTTAATTGAGAATACTAACAAAAAAGTGACTTGCTACGCTTCGTAAATCCACATAACTTTGACGATTTGATGACTCAATTTATCATCAATTTGGTTTTCTCTGTAATAGACCTCTTTACCTTCGTTGTTTGTTTACCTATTTCAGACCTCGTGATGTCACTTTTGGGAATTTTCCTCTTTTCCTGTGTGTATTTGTTTGCATAAGTTTAATTAAGAAGTGTGAAGTGAACTATTCCTATGCAAATAGTAATTAAATTTACGAAAACAATAATTTCCTTGCCCGTTAAAATCATAAACACAAGAGTCGTTACAAGTGAAGATGGACAATATTTTATTTAAAAAAAGATAAATCAAGATTAAAAATGGTTCTTTGAAGGAATAATAAAGAAATTTATAAGACGTCTATTATTCTAAACAGTATTTTTACCATGCATTTGAAAATTTTTCTATTAAGATTTCTTAATATGTATAAAAGGGAAGAGTCACATTTTTTGGCGTTTTACACTAATTGCATGTTTTCTTTATTCGTGAAAAGAACACACGTTTTTAAAGGGAGTCCTTATGTCTTGAGTTAGTCTTAAAGAAAAGACCTCTTTACCTTCGTATGCAAATTGCCCATTTCAAACCACGTGACATTCTCTTGGGAATTGTTCTTTTATTATGAAAATGTTAAGCTATCAACATAAGAAAGAATTACATACTTTTGTCTCGTCCAAAGAATATTTAAAGTCGGGATCCATTTTTTGGGGAAAAAAAGGTAAATCCGATATACACTGAAATTCACCAGTAGAGAAATCATTCTTGAAACAAATGGCAGCGATCTATGGGAATATGAATTTTTGGAAAAACACGACGAAAACAGACCATACACTAATGATAGAGCGTCTCCTTCAAAATGATTTCTCCACAATGACTTTGATCACTGGGGTCACAATCGCACTTTTGGGGCCAATAGCTGCTTTAGCTAATGGCATTGTTATTGCAGCTTTCTTGAAAGACCCATACAAAAATCTTCGCTCGACACCTTCAAATATCATCATTGCCAGCATGGCAACTTGCGACTTTCTGGCTGGAACTGTTGGCAGTGCTATGGTAGCATTCCTGTTTATCAGTTTGTCCAGTAAAGTTCAAACTTCGCTTTCTCTAGTTCAAATATCACTTGCTCTGTTCACGCTTCTGGTTAACCTGTCAGTGTATCACGACCTTGCTTTATCAGTCGATCGAGCCATGGCCGTCGCTAACCCACTGCTCTACAAATCCCGTATAACAAGTACAAGGACGCTCATTTTGGTAATCTTGATTTGGTTATTTCATCTCGCTCTAGCCCTTCTTCAAATACCATTATCCCATCATTTCTACATTTACGACGTTATCCTTGTCGTTAAGCTCTTCATAGGAGTTGGAATTGCCTGTTTTCTTTCTTTGTTTATTATTCACTGTGTACGTAAGCAAACGAAAGAACTGAGAAAGGAGACAGGAAAACACAAGACTCTTTTAGCCAGGCAAAGAAAGCTAACAAAGTCAATTGTTTTTATTTGCCTTGTTCTAAGAATTTGTTTCACGCCCTTTTTTATTAGTTGGTCTCTCCTTTCGACTTGTTCTCCTTGTCATGCGAATTTAACCGCTCTCATGACATCCTATTTATTGTCTATCATTCTGATGTACCTCAACTTCTGCATTAACCCATTTCTTTACGCTTTTCGTCTCCCAAAATTTCAAAAACCAGTAACATTTATTCTAAAAAGCTTTCTTCTGTGCTGTCCCTCATCATCCTAGAAAGGTTTGTGAATAGAAAATACTGACACCTAGTTTAGAATGCCCACAATATGAAGAAATAATAATCTCTCGATGGAATATGAAAGGATAAAAACATTGTAGTCTATAAAAAAAAATGATGTTCTTTTATCATGCATCAATAAGTCATCCTAAGTTCTTGCTGAAATTGTTAACAAATAACACGATTTCTTCCCTTTTAAAAAACAAGTTTAAATAAGGATTAATGATTCAGTTACTTAGAGTAGTTTTCCCAAGACTGAAACGTTACAGCACCCGGCACTATCACTGAACAGAATCGACGACTCTGCTGAGCGAATAACATCGCGCGAGATCAACGATTCTCGTCCAATGAAAATGCTTCGACACATCAGCACGTCCGTACGGTCGGCTTTTCACAGTCGTAAGCATTGCTCTAAATTGAAATGCAACTCACAGAGACAAGCATCAGCGAGATTAAATTCGAAGATAAAATAATCTCTGACTTCAAACTGATCAAACTGGAGATTAAAAAATCATGCAACAAACTAAAAATATTCAGATAGCTTCCATAAGGTCGAGGTGCTTTATTTAGTCATTATTAGGAGTCTCTTTCTATAAAAATGACTTTTACCTATGAACATCAATTTTTTATCCAAAGCCTTAATTTGACGAATTCAAGTCAATATTTATTACTGAATTGACTAAACCTTTAAAAAAATCATCCAAGTTATCATCAAAAATTACCGGCAGGATAGATTTTCAACAAATGAAATATTTGTTTTATAATCAATAACGTAAAAAAGTAGTCAAAAAACGCATTATTCTGGAAAGGTCTCATATATTTCCTGTACACTTGATCTGTAGTCGAGAATACATGCAGATTTGATTTAATAAGTATTTATAATCAAATAAGAACCAAGCAGCTGTTAGTCGTACGAGAATTATTTATCAAGTCTTGCCATACTCATCAAGTTTAGTCAACATGACTCATCAAGTTTAGTCAATGATGACCATTTATGGATTGTAGCTTGAAATCTGAAATTAAAAGAAGACATCATTCCTGATGCAACAGTGTCTTCGTATTTCATCACCAACTTTATTTACGCCAAGTTTTGGACTGAAAAAGTGTTCAAAAGAAACAGGATATCCTTCAGTGAACATCGTCTTTTCAGTGAACATCGTCTTTTCACTAAAAGTAGTCTTTGCGCTGGACTGTGGCTTCTGCAAAAGAAACTAATACTTCAAATTAAAACAACCATGTTATCAAGTCAATTTCCTTGAGCTCCTTCAGTTACAGTACAGCTAAGGACAATTAACACCTTTAGGAAAAATCGCACCATTTTATTCATTTTAAAACGAATTACGTGCCACATAAGGTGGAGCCAGAAACAGGAAAAATCTTTAGGTAGTAGTTCTAACAGAAATCAGTCAAGGGCGCCTCAGCCATCTTATAGTTTCTTTCAAGACGAGTGGCATCAAAATGGCAACGCTTTATGGTACATTTGAAAACATCTGGAGCAAGACTTTGTTTGAAGTATCAATGAAGACTAAAGATCTTCTGACTTATCCATTACCCATAACGCTAGTTATTGGAATTATTATATCCATGATTGGACCAGTGATTGCTGTCGCTAATGGTATTGTTATCTATGCAATCTGGAAAGATCCATTCAAAAGACTTCGCTCCTCTCCATCGAATATCATAATAGCAAGCATGGCAACATGTGACTTTCTTGTTGGAGTTGTTTGCACTTTAACCCAGGCAACGTTGTTTTTTAGTATATATGCTAATGCCCGTAATATTACTATATTTTGGACTCCGGTTGCATTTGGGTTGGGAAGGTATTTAATAAGCGTTTCCCTGTTTCATGTTTTGGCTTTGACAATCGATCGATTTGTAGCCGTTGTTTATCCTCTTCGGTACAAATCTCGCGTCACGAGGTCGAAGATGTTCGCGTCTGTCTTCATGATATGGGCTTTTTTGATAATTCTGATCTTGCTGGGAATCCTTTTCCAAAATCACTACCACATCTATTTAATAATAGCAAACTTCATTTATCACTTGGCCATTATTATCGTCATTGTTCTTTCTCTATTTATTATTTTAAATGTTCGTAATCAAACTAGGGATCTCAAGAAGAATTCAGCTTTGGGTATAAACTTGAAAGCAGCTATGCTCAGAGACAAAAAAACAACAAAATCAATCCTTTTTATACTTGTCGTTTTTGAGGTATGCTTCATTCCTATTTTCGTTATGGAAACCGTCATGTTCACATGCACTATTTGCCACTATCATCTAAATATCATGTCGGTTATTTATAGTGTGTCCTTTGTTTTAACTCACGTAAACTCCTGTCTAAACCCTTTTATTTACGCTTTTCGACTTCCTAAATTCCGAAAGCCTGTGGCTTTAATAACTAAAAAATTCCTTTGCTGTAGAGATTATTCCCATGAGGAAAAAGGTTATATTTTAGGTAATTTAAACACAACTTCTAACGGAAAACACAGCGAGGAAAGACTGGCGGTTAATGTACAACCGAATAAATCATTCGATAATAGACTTTAATGATTCATGTACAGGAGACTAAAAAGTAACATTATGTATTAAAAAAATATGATTAATTATTATTCAATCAAAATATTTTTTCGTTTCTGATTGGCTCAAGTTTCCCGGATAATTTCTCGCAGAACAGGCTAACAGTTACCAAATTTGGAAATTTCACGTCCAATCGCCCAATAGTACAAAAATATTGGACTACTGATGTCATTCGTCCAATAATGAAAAAGTATTGGATAGATAGCATCACTCAGCAAAGAGCGGGAAATAGCGACTGGAATTAAATTTTACTAAGTGTGATATCTATCACATATGAACCACAATACAATTCTACATGTACTGTTTAATAAACGAGTAGGAGTGATTTATCGGCTTTAAAATAAGTCTCGTAGCCTCGTGGTTTTGGACCTGATAAAACACGATCTGCGAGTTAATTTATTGAACTGCTTCAAACACGTCACATAAATAAGTTCAAGTATTTAACGATATTTTGATAAAAAGTGCAAAAGAAAAGCAAAATTATAGTTTGATGAAAACTTTTACAT
>JAAAQI020151342.1:0-26024 GCA_011800005.2 Stichodactyla mertensii | reverse complement strand
TTTGCAGGGTTACTAAAGTTGAGGTGCTCTTTCTGGTGCTGGTATTAATTTTTCACTCAGTTAAATTTTTACTCATTTGAATTTGTGGCCACCATTTTGGTAAAAGGTCTATTTGATGAACCATTGCTAACCCCTAACATGTGAAATTCAACCATTTGGAAAATAACAGGTTCTGTTTCATTTATATCACAGCACCAGATGAAGTGCCCCCCATCACATCCATCAGTGCACGTGATGCATACACTATCTTTGTTTCATGGAACAAGGTTCCTAAAGATAACTGGAATGGAGTCATACTGGGATATACTATATTTTATAAGCCCCATGGACAACCTGTTCCATATAGAAATAAAACCATTTACCATGAGTCAAAACTAAGCACTGAGATCACTAAACTGAAGCCCTTCACTGAGGTCTGTGTCAAATTGGCTGCCTTTACCAAAGTTGGCATGTCCAAGAATTGGGACAGTAGGAGTTGTCGATTGATTAGAACTGATCAAACAGGTACAACACTTTATAAATGGATGTGGTATGATGGACATACTGTCTTTTTATTTTGACTTCAGCAATGTGCAGAAAGGGTGGGGGGCTTACAGAGCACTTCATGGACTTCTGTCATTCTTCATAACATAGCCACGATATAATGCACACTGTGATTGGCTAATTCATGTGCATTAGCGTGCATCCATTTCACAATGGACTGCATGTTGACTTGATCAAGAAGTGTGCACGCCCTTGTATTGAGAATTTCATTAATATTTTGATTAAATATAAATACTACTTTCAGCTCTGGCTATGTTATAAAAGAAATGGTTCACACTTATGGTATATTGTGCATCCATTTTGAAATTGATACACCTGGTATGTTGATTAAGTACTCAAGAAGCTAGAGTCTCACTCAGGTTCACCTCATGTGACTCTCATGCTTCTTTCATGCTTAAAGTGCACCTAACCCCTGAGGCAATACTTTCAGTATTGACTCTACATGAAGTCAATAGTTGAATGGTAAAATATTTCTTCATTTCAGTGTTGCGTTTTTAAGTTATAAAGGTTTATTCTTCCAATATACTAATGACTGTGATGTCTACCCAGGCTTCATTAAATAAACAAATTTTGACTGGTTCAAACAAGCAGCATTAAAATAATATTATCATAATATTCATTTGTTTCACAGTCTTTATTGTAAATTTGGTGTCTCCAAATGGCCAACACTTAGTAATATAAGTCAACCAAATAGCCTGGGTAGACGTCACAGTCATTAAAATATTGGAAGAATAAACCTTTATAACTTAAAAACGCAACATTGAGATGAAGAAATATTTTACCATTCAATTCATGTGGACTTCATGTGGAATCAATACTGAAAGTATTGTCGCAGGGGTTAGGTGCACTTTAAGCAGTCTCCTACGTACATCCATTTTCAGGATGGATGTACGTAGGAGTTAACTAAGTGTTAACCATTGCTTTAGTGGAATTCTCACCAATTTTTATATAGATTCTGTGAATCTCGTATAGTTTTTATGCTACCTTGAAAGTAATCTTGTATTTATCATCCTTGAAAGGTCCAAGTGCTCCAAGGAACGTTAGAGTAAATGCAACATCGTCTACTTCAGTGCTTGTAGAATGGGAACAGCCAGCCAATCTGAATGGGATCATCGACAAGTACTTTATCTATTATGGATATCACAAGGATAATCTAGGAATGACTGAACCACCAGTAACTGGTAAGACGTTGAGTAAATCCATAACTGGCTTGAGGAAATATACCACATACTACATACAGGTTCGAGGCAAAACCACTGAAAATGGAAATGCATCAGAAATAGTGAAAGTCACTACATTGCAGGACGGTAAGTTAATCATATTTGGTCCGGTCAAGGAGTCTTGTGAATGTGACTGATTTTTTGTATTTTTGCTATTTTTCCAGCTCCAAGTAAACCATTAACGTTCAGTTGCAGCAGCTTGTCAGACACCAGTATTCTATTGGTGTGGAAAGAACCTTTAGAAAGCAATGGCAAACTCAGATACTACCTGATCAGAACATTCGAGAAAACCTCTGGTGCACAGGTTGGCAAACCAATCAAAACGACGTTCCAAGCAAATACGGGATTAATTCAAGTAGTTCCTGGTCTTAAACCGTACAGAGAGTATGTAGCTAATATACAAGCTGTGACTGTGAAACCAGGAGATACTGCTACTTGTACTGCATGGACTAAAGAAGGAGGTAAGCCACAGAAACAAGACTGGCTTTTAATGTGAGCCAATCACGAAGCTAGAGTCATGATAGAGTTACGTTCAAGTTACACCACTAACCACGATTCATTGTTTTTAGCCCCAAGTGAACCTACCAACGTTCAAGCAACACTAAAAGGGGTGTCAATAATTATCCAATGGGATCCCCCCTCAGAGGAAAATGGCATCTTGGAAATGTACAATGTATGTAATTTCCTTACATATCAAATAGCCATGGGGATATGTATCGGGGATATGTATCTGGGATATTTATCCCCATATAAACCCCAAATGTCTCTCACAATTAATATATGAATATTTTACTATTATTAACCCAAAGGTTTACTGCATTGGGAGGCGTTCGTATGACCCAAGGTTTGAAAACAAGACCAAGGTAGAAGTACCAGCTAATAAACGTGAAGTCATGGTAAGGAATCTTCATCCTGGGACAGAGTACAAGGTGTATGTGATAGCTAAGACTAAAGAGAAAGAAGGAAAGAAAAGTATACCAGTCACTGTCCAGACTGCTCCAGAAGGTACGTGTACGATAGAAAAGAAAAAAAATCCTTTGCAATAAGTGGCATTATCGCGATGTCTCTGACTGTTCATCCGATAATTCCAGGTAGAATTTAGAGATACTCTTTACTGAAGAAGCCAAAAAGAGTGATATGTGATGTGAAGTCCCGAAAGATGTTCCCTGAAAAAATAGTTCACGGTGTTCAATGTTTTCTTTCTTTTTTCTTTTCCACTAGCACCACCAGCACCTGAACGAGCTGAAGTGCCCAGACAAAGCATAAGTCATAACTCGGTGACGCTTTTACTCAAGCCATCGCCACAAAAGAATGGAGAAGTGATGTAAGTATCTTGTGCGCAACTTTCAGGATCTTGTTAGTAGTTAAAGGCAAGCAATTACCAGAACGAAACCGAAATAACATTAACATAAGCTAAACAACAATATTATATCCACATCCACTGGATATGAGCAATCGCGCGCTCTGATTGGTTCCTCTACTACTAGGATATCAGCTCATATCCCGTGAGTAGAGAAGTAAAAAAAATGGCGGAGCGTTTCGCCGACGTTATTTCATTTTTTAAACTTGAAAATAATTAAAATGCTGGATTTCTCACAATCCAGTGGATGTGGATATAATAAAACAATTATTGTATTATATTGTATTATCTTTGTATTTATGTAAATTACTATTCACTATATATTTGTTAATTCCACTCAGTCTTGTATCACTCTGAAGATGGCAGTTGCAACTGCTGAAACATGTCAGTTATGAAACTTAAAAGTGTCGTCGTTTTCGTCAAATTCATTACTCATTTGCTTTTATTGCGTTCTTTTGGTAAAACAATTATTCCACTCAATCTCGTCGTACATGGCTCATAGCTATGAGCTCATGTACGACTCGATTTCGTGGAATAATTAGTGTTAAATATTTATGTTATTAGAGCCCATCAAGTTATAGTGGAGACTTTGGGTAAGAAAACTAAAAGAAGTGCAGATCCCTTACCATCTGAGATCAACGACTACAAGACGGCTAAAAAACGTGGCTCACGGTTTTATGTGGCAGCAGAGTTTCGAGGGGTAGGGGTACCTCAGTCCTTTGTACTTGGTGATGGAAAATATTACCAGACCTACTACAACGCACCCTTAGAGCCCGCCACTAGGTACAGGGTGTATGTAAGAGGGGTAACCAAGGATCAATACGGGGTGAGTCAAGTGGTTTCATATTAAACTAAAATACAATTACGCAACCTTAGAACGAGATCATTATAGCTGGCAAGCATCTTTTCGCCTGTTGCTTTGTTTGATTCGTGTGCCTGTTAATTTAATTTTGGTTTACAGAAATGGGTCTATGGTTCTGCAGCTGCGACAACTCTTCCAGCAACAGGTAGACCATCTTACCTCTCATTTAACCTTGCGAGTAGTGACGTCGTCCTAATCCATTCATACTGACTTGTTCTAATATGATAGATTGTTTTTCTATTATGATACAGCATTTTTTTGAATGGAGAATCCCACTTTTCTTCCAGCTAAAATACAAGCCCTTGAGAAGAAGAACGATGTTGGTCTTATCGCAGGCCTTGTTGGCGCAATAATTCTAATCGCTATTATCATCATCGCTGTGGTTTTATACAGAAGGTACATCTAAGCTGGAATATCTCTCCACTTTCTTATCAAAACCAGTTGTACAAGTGGCTGTGTTTTTTATGCTTAATCTTAAAATATCCCCGTCGTTACTTCAGATCCAAACGACCTTTAAAAGCCAACGTGGACGTCGAGAACAAGTCAAAATCCAGGCGAAGATTCAAGGACTTGGAGCTCAGGAGATTAGGTTCGTTGGTAGAATCCACAATGGCTTGTCTTGTAAGATGGTTGTAATTCTTACAGTACTGTTTATTGATTTATTTCCTCTTTATTTTAGCCGGCAAGAAGCGTCCATTATCGTTTCCTGGGGAAGTTACGAACGATCCAGAGCACCCACCAATACCTATGGAAAACTTCTCTAAACACGTTCATAAGCTGCATAAATCAGATGACCGAGGATTCATGATCGAGTACAATGTATGTCTATCCCTGACTGATATTACTAATACTGTTGTTAGCTAATCATCAGGCTATGTGTGTGTGCGATTACATCATCCATGGCACCAAAGGCAATTCTGAGGGTAATCCTGATGTCATGTCATAAGATACACTTTTCTATAGAAAGCCCTTGCGATCCTCACTTGATTATAACCGCTTAGTACTAAGCATTTTATACCGGAATAAGGTTATCACTATCCTTATCAATACTGATCGTCTTCATCATCATCACAACCATCTTCAACACCACCGTCGTCATCAACCCAACCCAACTCTTTGGTAACTGAAAATCCATATTATTGTATTTAGAAACTGGATGCAGGCCGTGAATTCCCTTGTGAGGCTGCTTACTTACCGGACAACAAACAAAAGAACAGATACGGCAACATTGTAGCATGTAAGTAGCACACACAATATGGTGGGTTAGTAGAGAACGATACTTGACAGCAGTATTCTATTCCTTTTTGAACAGATGATCATTCTAGAGTCGTTCTTTCCGTCCTTGATGGTAAACCATGTACAGATTACGTCAATGCTTCTCATATCGACGTAAGTATATTCACATATTTCAACACCGGTAAATAAGCCATCTTTGCTAAAGCCATTTACAATGCTTCTCAAACACTCTGACTGAGGTAGGTACGCTATGGACCTTTACGACGTAAGCACGAAAACCAGGCCTAAGGGCCGACAGAATCAAAAATAGAGGCAAAGTTGTCTAGCAATGTCTTTTCATCTCACAAATTCCGTATTACTCTACTGTGATAGGAATATAATTTAACTTTCCATGCACCAGTTTTCTCAGTTCAGATTAAGATTGTAAGCACAGCTTTACTGGCTTAATACATTCTAAAGCCCGCTGCAGTACCATCAAGGTTTCCGTGGACTGTTCGCTGAAAATCTGAAAGTTTTGATCCAGGGATATCTCGTAGAGAAACTTTGTCTTCACTGTCTGTCATAATCGCAGTCTTTTAATTTACTTTACATGAAATGTAGGCCCTTAGGCCTCGTTTTCATGTTTATGTCGTAAAGGTCTATCAATATTATGCTGCTTGTGTGGTCAGATTCTTAACGGAAGGGTCAAGGAAAGGAAGATGTCTCTCTCTACCCAATTCCCCCTTATCCAATGGGATCTGCACCGGGATTGCGTGATAGCTGATTTACTCATGTCATGCAACTTTTTTTGTTTAGGGATATAACAAACCAAATGCATATATTGCCACACAAGGCCCAGTACCACACACTTTTGATGATTTCTGGCGAATGGTCTGGGAACAACAGTCATCTACCATTGTTATGCTTACAAATTTACAAGAAAGACACAAGGTAATAGACACGATATATTAGATAACAGCTTGGTAGCAGATAAACGGGTTAGAGTAATTGCAGCAGTATTTGATGCGGTTTGTTTCGGTTATTCTAGTTAAAATGTCACAAGTACTGGCCTGATGAAACAGAAGATTACAGTGATATATCAGTCAAGCTACTCAAGTGTGAACACTATGCTGATTACAGTATTCGTTCCTTTAACGTTAAAAGAGTAAGTGTGGAATATCAGTACACTTAGAACAGTGCTATCAGGACTTAGGAAAATGCTTTGTACGGTTATTTTTACCGTCCCTTTGTGATGTTAATATTAATGTCTTATTTTAAAATAAAGGAAAGCGAGAAAGAAGAACGAGAAGTCCGTCAGTTCCATTTCACAGTATGGCCGGATCACGGCGTACCTGAGTACCCTACCGCCATCCTAGCATTCCGTAGAAGAGTTAGAGCATATAATCCACCTGATGCTGGACCGATCATTGTTCACTGCAGGTAAATAAGCCGTTATTCGGCGAATGACCCAAAAAATCTAAGGAGATCTAATCGTATTTGTATCCCAATGGATTCGTTAGGCATCTGAACAGCCTCAGGCTAGTCATGCTAATCTTGCTGGATCATATGCTTGCAAACTAAGTCCCACTATTGATATCTAGGGTTACTTATGGTATATTTAATCTGTTTTAGTGCTGGCGTGGGACGGTCAGGAACATTTATAGTTATTGATGCTATGCTCGATCGAATCAAGGCAGAGAAATCCGTCGATATATTTAACTACGTAGCTTATTTACGGTCACGGCGGACAGCCATGGTCCAGACAGAGGTATGACACATAATAAGTAACTTTTTTCAGTTTTATATATGATTCAGGGCGCGGCGATTTACCTACAAGTCAAATCGAAATTCATCATACTGGTTTTCCGGAGGAAGAAACCATACTAACACCTGGTTAAAAGTATTGGAGACTTGCAAATTCAAGTGCACTATATAGCAACTTCCCCCCCCCCCGATTTGTATAGGCGAAAGTGTTTCATATTGAAGTTGGTACTATTATCATTTCAGGAACAGTACACATTCTGTCATGATGCTATTCTAGAGTCTATTCAATGTGGTAACACACAGATCCTTGCACATGACCTGAGAATAGCTCTTAATAAGATGGACCATGTTGATAAGGATCTTAAATTGAACCGGTTTGAGACCGAATTTAAGGTAACCAAACAAGTTCTTACTACTTCACATGGTAGAGTATCAGAAAAGTATCTGATTAACGCCTCCTATTATGATCCTCTTTAGACGCTGAACAAAGTAAGTCCTGTGTTACCCAAGGCCTGCTACATCGTAGCATCATATCCAGAGAACAAAGGAAAGAACCGATATAATGATATTTTAGCCTGTAAGTTGTTACTTTATATTGTCAAATTGCTGCAAGGATATCTAGATAGACCTGGGATTGAAGCAAGACAGAGTTGATCTTTCCTTTTGTTTTCAGCGGACTTCTCACGTGTGATGTTAACAGCAATAGATGATAACGAGATCACCACGTACATCAATGCAGTGCACATATCGGTTAGTAAAAGTATTGGTTTTATTAATTTGACTCTAGCATCCTTCAGTAGTATGGCCACTGACTTTTTGCTCCAGGATGGCCGAGTGCGCACACTAACCTTTTTAAGATTACTTGGGGATGTCTCGCTTGCCTACTCTTCCTTTTGTACCACCCATAACTGCGCGCAGATATCAAAATTAATATTACTGTGTTACTATTCCATGCACAGGGATACAAGCAGCAACACGCCTTCATCGTAACGCAGTACCCGCTGACCGCTACAGTCACAGACTTCTGGCGCATGTTATGTGAACAGGACTCAGCGTGCCTAATAGTTTTTCAACCAACAGAAGAAGGGGTTAGTCTTCTCATTTATATTCAAACAGATAATCATGGTATTTGATGATTAAGTAATTATAGACAATCATGATAATTGATAATTCCTTTGTATTGTCATGGAATCCATAGCCCGATGTATGAGCTTGCTCTCCGATCAGGATTATTGATTTTTAACTAATACACACGTTTGAATAAACGTCTTCAGGATTTCCCTCAGTTCTGGCCTGAAGAAGGCAAAGCCACTTACGATGATATGATTACAGTCGAGTGTCACGCCGATAAATCCAACAGTGTAGACAACCTCAGGCCTACCTATGATCAATCAGAAATTACTGAGCTTAAGTTTAAACTCAAGGATCTTAGAGTGAGTAATACTTCTCAGCGGCTTGCAGTGATGGGTACAGTCTATAAACAGGCTTGCTGTGTTGGGTACAATCTATAAAAATTTTCTTCATCAGCTGTTTTGGTTTCTTTTTTTTAGACTCCAGAAAAAGATCTTATTGTCAAAATGTTTGTTCTCCATGGATGGGCCAATGAGGACGATCCAGTCGACACGTCATCTATGATTACTTTAGTTGCTAAGGTGGAGAGATGGCAACAACAGTCAGGAAATGGACCAATCACAGTCATGTGCAGGTAACCTAGCCTTCGACGACGAAAGTGAAAACTTAGTGAATAAAACGCTTTCCTTTATGAAAGAAAACGTCTTAATTATAGCAAATACAGATTGTACAATGAGTGGGGACTTGCAAAGAACTTATAAAGTCGGAGGTTCATAAAGCGCTCCTTATCTTGAATTGTTTGATCAAATGAGAAATTTTCCCAGACTATGATCGATTTTTCGCATTGTACCCTATTTTGGGCAGAAGAATAACCCTTTTTTCACCTCTCTACAGTGATGGTATTGGTCGAAGTGGGACGTTCTGTGCACTGTACTCTGTATTGGAACGCGTAAAGATCGAACAAGTGGTAGATGTTCTACAAGCCATAAAAGCCATGAGAATACCAAGACCTGGTTTGGTCAAAACTAATGTAAGTATCACCTCAACTAAGCCAAGCTATCCATTGGCTCTTGTTTGCACCAAGTTTATTTTTTTCATACCTATTCTTGAAATTTATTTTTCAGGCCGAATACAAGTCCATTTATTACACAGTTCAAGAATATTTGGCAGCTTTTGATGACTATGCAAACTTCAAGTAAAGTTTGACTTTGGTAATCAAAAGTTTTGGAAGACCTAAAAGGCATTGCCATATATGGAGCTGACTTGATACTGAGTTACCTTATATGGTAGTGTTGTCGTATATTGGTACCTTATATGGTATTGTTATCTAAATGATGCTACCTTGCTCCGTATATGGTAATATTACCTTATATGGAGATGATCTGACAAGCAAAATCATAAGATAATCGTTACAAGATAAAGGAACAAACAGATAAGAATTTTATATTAATAATAATATCCTTGCATATTTCCGTTTCTTTCCTAAATGAAAACACGGTTTTAAAGATTTCTCATTTATTGAATATGACTAAATTAGCATCAACAATTTTAATGACTAATTTCGTACTCATTTTTATTACCAAATTGTGTTGTTTGAACGATATCGGTGAAGCGTTTATGATAAACCAGTTTCTTTGAAATTAAAGAAATTAGGTATTTTTTTTACACTTTATGGTTTCAAGTTTAGGCTTCAAAATTTTTTAAGTGGTTTATAAATAAATTTTATTTTAATATTTTCTGCGCTTGCGCATAACTTTGTGAAGGTTAGTGGTTACTAAGTCCTATTTTACATACGTCATAATATGAACTTTTGTCTGATAACAGCCATGTATTAAACATTTCTGATTTTCATTAATAGATAATTTTTCAATTACTTTTTTAAAAAATGCAAGAGGAGAGCAATGATTGGCTAATTCGCCTTACGTCTGATTGGTTCAATTAATTTTATATTATGATTTTGATGTGAGTTAGCTGTTATTATATAACTTTCCATTATTTCTAGTTCATGTTATTAGTCAAACATGTTCAACATGATAACTGCTGTATTATATTTGAAAACCCTCATTAGCATGCGCCAAAACGTACTTTTTTCGGCGTTAGAGTGTAGCACTAACCCGTGCTGAAGCAGAAACTAATAGTTAAAGTCTAATAGACACACCACAAAACATTGGAATAGCTCATTTTCGTTATTCCTGGCAGCACGCTAACGAATTAAGCATGAAAACGAGGCTTGGATTCTAGACAAAACTAGGGATTGTTTTTTATTAGAACAATGGAGAACAGAGCAAAAGTTACCAACCACTTGGTTTTTGGTTTTAAAACTTCTTACCCATAGTTTGTGCGGACGCGCGTTGCCCAACTCCAAGCCTCGCCTTCGTGCATCATTTTCTGCTAATCTCTTTTAGACTAATAACTATTTCAAAGATTAATTGCCATCACTCTAATTTTTTCTAAACATATAATTTGTGGATTTGATTTGATTTACATATTAGAACATAAATTATATTAGTATTCCGTACTGGATTCTTCGCGTGTGATTTACATACGTGACTGGAGTGTGCGATTGGGCTAAAAAGTTCTTGTTTTACAGAAAAAAGTTGTCGTTTAAATGTCAGAATAGCAGTGGACGTTTTGGCCACTTAAGGGAATTGAATATACAAACAGGCTGACCAATAAGAGGCCAGTATAGATCACTTTTAAATGATAGCCAAGCTAGATTACACCTATTAATAGTCAGCCAATGATAATCGAGCTGAGAATACACGTAGCCAATAACTAGCCAATGGTAAACCAGTATTATCCAGCCAATAGCTAGTTATACATCTATAAATAGATAACCAATAGAACAGTTAATGATACACGTATCATATAAATTAAAATATTAGTAGTAGTCTATTACAAATATTATTGGTTTCGTAAAATCACAATTTAAGGTTGTTGTAGATATGTATGAATGATATTTTCTTAATGTAATTACATTCACCATGAATAACGGAGTTTAGAGTCCTTATGTAACTTGGTCACCAAGTGGAGTGGCAGCCATCTTGAATAAACAAGCGTTATCATATATATACTTTGATGTCGGTCAACTTTGCATTGTATGATACTATGTTTATCCCTTAGTCACCCTACATACACACAGTAGGGCAATTTATACATCGTGCAGGCAGGTTATCCAATACAAAATATGAGTTATGTACACTGGGTGAGTGTATCCCACCAATAATTACCATCCTCAATTCAATAAAACCGCCCTGAGCTATCCTTGCCACTCGTATACTATTTCAGTGTACATTTCTTGCCTTTTATACTTGCAAGAGGCAGCGAATTTCAGTCATAATTTGTTTTAATGTAAAAAGGTGCTTTCTTTTGTGACAGCACCCAAAAAAGAAACTGAGCGTTACCAATACGTTACTGTGGCGGCTCCTCTTTGTCTAGCGTTACGTGTTGAGCTTTTTTTCTTATTTCTTTTCTGCCACACCATTTCATTCACATCTGACTTCAGCAGTACAGTACAAGGCTTTCTTAAGCGCGCTTCTATATTTGGATAGTCTCCAGGCATAGACAAAGGGATCCAGCGCAAACTTCATAAAGATAAACTGATTCAAGATAACTTCAGCCTGACGCAACGGAAGGTTTTCTTTACACACCGAACAATAGAACCTAAGGTACCAAACTACTGTGATAGGAAGAAGGTGGATAGTAGTGAGGAGGGTAAATAGAAATATAATCCACCGAACTCGCCGTTCGATGTCTGTCGATGTTCCCCTCTTAGTGTTAGAAGTAGGGCCTGTGTGTGTTACTTCGCGTACTACAGAGGACCTGGTGACGCGTTGGCTTTGTCTCTTCAAAGCCAGGAACAGACAGACGTAAGAACAGAGCAGTAGCAATGATATCACTGTTGTATTGAGAAGAAGATCGATCTGGAAGACAATTGCTTCAGCGATTTCCATGAATGGCAGCAGCGCAAATATTGTCTCGTATAACCAAAGAAATATGATAAAGATTTGAATCCTTCTGACGTTAACCCACTTCTTGTACTGGCCAGGACGGTGAACCACGAGAAAGTGTTCCCAGGAGAACGCGCAAATACTGAACACTGATGCATTCATAGTTACCATTGATGTGGCTACAGCGACCCGGTGGACATTAATCGCATCTCTTTTTAGAAACAGCATGTAGAAAAAATAAGCTGCGAAAGGCTCTACAACCAACCCTGTGAGGAAGTTAGCAACTGCCATGCTCAACAGCAAGAAATTCGACGGCGCACGAAGAAATGTATAGCGATTCTTGAGAAAGGTTAAAAAAAGGAAACCATTACCCAAGATAGTGATAGGAGATAGTATGGTATAGTACACAGCAATTGATAATGGTATATGCCATGGTGTTGTTGCATTCCCAGTAGATGAGTCACTGTCTCCAGGAACAATCAAGTCACTTTTGTTCGTCATATTTGAACCCAATACAAGAGGCTTCAACTGGTTTCTCGTCAAGAAATCAATCGCTGTACTTTAGAATCAGTATTGCATGACAGCTCTATCATGACAAACCTTTTTGATATTCTGGTTGTTCTTTTTTTCCAGATTTAAAGATTCTATTTGGAATGAAATTCCAAAAGTAAGGTTTTCGATACCAATGAGAACTATATTTTTTCTGTGAATAAAAACGCAGGAATTTTCGATTCTTTCAGCTGTATTTGGATTTCTTTGGTTTTAAATCGGTAATAAACGTTGCCACACAGACAGTGACAGCGTGGATAGTTAGCTTGAGGTGCGTCACACGGTCAACAGGTCGAACAAGTAGAGATAGAAGTGTTAACGGTACTGACTAATGATATATGAACCACACGCAGCTGTATGCACTTGCTATTCAAATCAGCACAAAAGTACTGAGACAAGTCTGACATTTAACGCCATTATGGTTCACTTAGGTAAGAGTTAATGTTTTTGGTGGGTGATAAATTACAAGCGGCAGTACAGGAGACTGGAAAATTGATTAAAGTGGATTCAAGAACACTGTGAATGGTAAAATATCAAATGAAATGCAACTAAGTACGTGACGACCTAGTGATTTCCCGTTTTCAATTGACGTAAATCTTCTCAGATATCATTGCCGATGTCATTTTCAAAGTATGGGATTGGTTAAAGAGGGTTTTTATATATATATTTATACAATATGTAGGTACAGATGAACAAAGGGATTAAAATAAACCCGTGGCATGAACCTTTAAAATTTCATCCAGACTAGTAAAATAAACAAACATGTCCAATGTAATAACGGGAAGGATAAGAGAATGAAAAGAAAGGATGGGAACAGGAAAAATGGGTGAAATAACTAAGATGTTTCTTTACATACGTTTTACCTTTGTAGCTTCATTTTGTATGATTTAGGGTGAATATTTTTCATGTTTTCAAGTTACTTGGTACGGGATTATGTACAACGTTAGTACGAAATGTTAACAGAAATACTCATAAATGTTGGGAAATAACAAAAAGAAAACGCTTACGAAAAGAAAGAAGGGGAAGAGGAAAAAGAAAATTAATTTTCGAACGGAGGACAATATTAGATTTCCTTTTACAATATTATTGATAATAATACGGTATATTTTGCACTTGGGCTTCATTGTTATAGCAACGACACCTTAATGGGAAAGATTACAACTAATTTCTCTTAGTAAGCCGACAGGAAACGCGGCCATTCATCAATGAATTCTTTGGAATGGAAACTCGTTCCACGAAGCTTAGTTTAAACAGGCGTTTAATGAAAATAAGCAGAGTGACACAAACAAGAGAGCCTCAGTATTTAGCTATGATTGATAAACCTCCTACACTGTGACGCGTGTGCCAAAACCTTACTATCTTGTACTACTCATTAGTCTTTCTTAATATATCTGACGTAAAGCCATTGATTACATACAACACGTAATCTTCCTAAACTCCACAATACTTTCATGTGTTTACTCTGTTCGTTCCAGCCCCTCACCATCTTTGGCTAACCAACTACCTAATCGTATAAAGCCATTGTGAGGCACGAGTCATATACACCACCATACCACATGTAAGCTTCCCATACTATAAGACTTGTATAATCTATTTACCATATCTAATGTAACATCGGTGTCAGGCTTCCATCCGTGCCAGCTCGTTTGTCAAACGATCTCTTATCAACAAAGAACTGGAAGAAAAACAAAATAGGAGAATTAAAGAAATAGATCGAAAATATTCCTAAAAAGAACCAAACCGTTTTCCAAAATTCATAAGGCCAATAAAGAACACCGCATAGGATTGTGGGAACGAGGCAACGCTTCGCTCCAAAACGCCTAAGATCCACAATTCCTTGCGAGAGGAGTTTGTTACCAGTCTTCTGTCTTTAACTAAGGCGAATTAGTGTTAAGACTTCCGATAGGCCAGTTTATATCTACCTTGCGTAAAGCCGCGAATGCTGGTCCAAAGCGTGAATAATGCTGCATCCTATTGGCTATCCAGGCTGGTAACTTGTTATATACTCTAGGGGTACTATAACGGTGATCAAGTAGTAGAATAGTAGCATAGTCCTGACGGTGACGTATCGCACGACCTGGTAATAAACACAGAGAAAAGCTGGCACTGCCTGACTGGTAAACATTGAAAATGACCTTGATAACCACAAGGTACAAAGGACATGAAGTCTTTACCTATTGATTGATTGACAGCCTTCATACACAGGTTTTCATAATGTTCCTGGCCTGCCTTGGGCTTTGAAGGAAACAAGGGGATAAGCAATTGTTACAAGATTTTATTCGATCAAAAGATAAAAATACATATCTTATGTTACAAATGTATAAAAGAAAAACTAGGAAAAGCTATCATTGTAAATACAAAAAACTATAAAACATTATATTTAAAAATTAACCTATTAATAAAAGTAGCCTTAAAATGCTCCGTATTGATTTTAGGATAAAGGCATTCTTTTTTACGTAAATTATAGGATGTTTCTTTCTTCTTTGGTATTATGTGGTTCAGAGGATGATTTTCTAAAGAAGTAGCTCTCTTGAAAATTTTCAGATCTTGTTTTTGGAGAAGTTCAAAAATACAATAGTGCTTGGAAATGTAGCGTCTCTTGTACTCACCCCAACTGTAGTATTCAAGTAATTCATTTTTTCTTTTAGTTCAGGGGAGTTAATGTTTGGGTACGGAAGGCCTATCATTACTATACACCTGGTAAAACAAATAACACAATACATCGAATACGTAGTGGAAAGTAACAGCCCAAAATCCCTTGGGTGGTTGAATAAGCAAGGTTCGATTGCATCTAGTTAACTAGCCCAAAGTGGTCAGTAAAAGCGAGAGGTCGATTAAGAGGTTCTGGTTACCTGCCCAAATCATCAGAGAAGTTTATTCCTTCACTCATTTTTCCACCAACAACGCAAAGTAGTATGGCTCCATTAGCTTGGGATTTTGTTTCTTGATTGTTGACAGCACTTGTTTGCTGAAGAGCAAAAAGAACAAGTACATACTCTATAATATACAATGCTTTATTGGCATATACCAGTATTATAATTTTCAAGCCTTTGGCGACCGTGCGTGTCCTTCTTACTCTGACAGATACCTGTTATTTCTTACCTTAATACAAGCAGCAAAACTGGACAACACTTGCTCTACTTGATTTGCTTTGCGCGGCTCCTTAAAAATCTAGAAAAGAAAAGTAGCGTAAAAACAACAAACAACAACAACAACAAGAATGATATTGTAGTTGGATCAAGAATAAATTATCCTGAAACAGGTTGTGAGAAGTATGATTGTGAGGAGTTACAGCACGGTAGGAGGTTAAGGTCACGGTATGGTTTGACAATACTCATTGAGCCAACCACAACTCCAGTGCGTGAAATACTTGGACAACATGTCATCACTTACGACGCGTACCGCAGGTTTGTTACAAATAATTCAATTACACTGCAAAGTTATTCAGCTATTGGGACATATGTACCTTTTTTCTGGTGTTCAGTTTCTCTAGAATGCCTGTCTTTTCCCAGTGACTGTAGATTTTTTGTGCATAATCAAAAGATGAAAAGAAACATACAACACCGCCTGGTATGACGGCACATGTGTTGAGAAGAACGCGACCACACTCTTCGATCTGAAGAAAAGAACAAACTATACTAACCAGTCTTCCTCGACGGCCACAGTTGGAGGAAAGTATGATAGATAAAATTTCAGAGAAATCACAGGGATCAGAAAACTAACAAACCTCTAATATATAACAGTGGGTCCAAAGATAGAATCTATGACCAAGGGAAGTGGTACATCAGTGGCATGATTTTGTAAAACATACTAACCAACTGGGGAGAATCCCTCGACTGGTAGGTGAAATCTAGTTCCAGTCCAGATGGACCTTTGTCAAGTGCAACAGCCAACAGTTGCTCAGGTGAAATTACATGACCTAAACAAACATCATCAAGATAAGAACCTTTCAGGATATACTCAACATACTAGTAATGGATTATTATTAGAGTATGTTCCAAAGGACTGTGAAACTGTCGCGGGACAGAAATAACAACATCCATTGAACCAATCACAGCGCACGCGACTGTTGTCTATCCAATCAGAATGTAGGTCAGAGACAATGTAACGATCACCTCACGTCACGTCACGTCACGTACGTACCGTGAGTTTTTCACAGCCATGTGAAATCATTTCTATAATCTGTTTCTTACCACATGAGAATTCATGCACTTGATCTAGACTAACACCAGCACAAGAAAACAACTGATCTTTAAATTCCGATGTCTGAAATAGTAATTTTTTTGGAATCTTAATATAGGTAAAAGCACATAAAATATCTTCCCGTCCCACCCTAAAACCATTCCTAGGCCCCAGTGTTCTCCTTGTCCTTCCCTCTTATGTTACCAGCTGCATGGTCCCACCCTAAAACCATTCCTAGGCTCCATTGTTCTCCTTGTCCTTCCCTCTTATGTTACCAGCTGCATGGTCCCACCCTAAAACCATTTCTAGGCTCCATTGTTCTCCTTGTCATTCCCTATTACATTACCGGCTGCATGGTGCCACCAGCTACTATTACAGCTCTACTTTCTTGTACAACACTGTTAAAGTTAACAGCGGGATTTAACAGCAGGAACTTGATGCTAGATGTACTCAGGCGATCTGGAAATACAATCAGAAATATTGTGGGTTCCAGACTATGGTTTACAAGATTGCTCATCATCATGATCATCACCATTACTATCACCATCAGCATCACTACCACCAACACCACCAGCAGCAACATTGCCATTGCCATCATCATCATCATCACCAGTACCCCCACCACCCCCACCAGTACCACCATCATCACCATCAGTACCACCATCATCAATACCAGTACCATCATCATCAACACCATCATCATCATCAACAACATTGCATGTTACCTTGTTTATTTACGACCACTCTGCCATCAACATCAGCATTTGTAAGGGCCTCCAAGAAATTCTCAATAAAATGCATTGGTGATGTGAAACTTTGATAAAAGGGCTCATCTGACTGGCTGCTCTCTGAAAATGGAAAACCACAATCCGATATATTGTTGATATCACACAAATACAGCATCGGCAATTCTTCTACCTTGTATAATTTCTTGTGCTCGATATCTGTCTACAAAGCCATTTAGCTGTTAAAAACAAACAAAAGCATTATATTAAAGAGTTAATCATAAAATACCATCCAAGCCATGTAAACAGTCCCCTGGCATACCTTCTTAGAGATCATACTGCGCTGGCAATATTTACAGATCTACAATAAGAAACAACAGTCAGTCCCTACTATTGTACCACCCATAAAACATGTCCGTTAGTTAGACCAGTGATGATACACAGGGAGAGGGAAGAGAAAGGCAGTGAAAAGATTGGGGGAGGAAAAGATAAAACCCTTTCTTAAGCCATGCCTGTCATTCTTAAATATGTGGAGCGCACTATTTGTTCACGCCCTCAAATTTTACCCTATGATTCCATGTGCCATGCTATTGGCATCAGCCTTCAGTTCTGGTATCTATGGCAACACGTACCTTAAAAAGGTTAACGTTGTCGATTTGTGATGAAAATAGGAAGTCATTGATAGTCTTGAGTTGAATGTCTGAAAACATGTCAAACAATTAATACTTTTCTGTCGTTTCACTATGGTTTAATACAAGCATTGATTATTGTGCGGCAAAGCCATCACTCATACCTGCTTTAGAGTTGGAAGGAACTTTGGTTTGTTCTGTTTGGATCGGTGACTTCCCTAATTCTGATGCTCTTCCTGTGGTAAGAACAGTCAAAACTAGTATACACTGGAACTAAGACATGCTGGAGTACTATACAGACAACAAAATCTATTAATGTACTACTGGATGGAAGGATGCATCAAGAATGCATAGGATTAAAAGGGTGGGGCCAAGGATGGATGAGAATAGGAAATTAAAAAGAGGAAAATAAAAGAACAAAAGAAAGTTTAGAAGTTTCTGTTTCATACCTCCTAGACAAGATAAAAAGCGAGACAGGATGTAAAGAATTTGTTTAATGTACATCACATTCTTGGCTTTTAGTCTTGTTCTGAAAGTGAAGAGGAAAAATATGAAGTAAAGAAGTTTAGCAGACAGTTCTCACAATGAACTGTTACTAACCTGTATCTATCAAGGTACTGTGACAGCTGGGAAAATGATCCAGATATCTGGAAAAAATCAATCCAGCTTGTTACTTACAACCAAGTGTTTAAAACAAAACATCAGAGCAAACAGTCATACATTAGAGACAACATAGACAAGTAGTCTCAGATGAGAAGGCTTCATGTTCAACAATTCCTACATACCTGTGCACCAGAGATCTCTACACTGTGTATATTATTAATCGTCTCCAGTAGGTTATGTGCTTCATCTATAATAACCACATTCCCCTCCAACTTGATACCACATGCTTGACGTGCAGACTTGTGTAACAAGATATTATAAGGCAAACAAACCACCTAATGGAATAAATACTAGGATTAAAATAAACCTTTGATATAAAAAGATTAAAACTGATTCAAGGAGTGCAGTACCTTTGCAGCAGGTATGGCCTGCCTTGTTCCATAATATGGGCATGCATGGAGCTCCTCACCAAGAGACACCAGCTGCTCTATGTCTTTTATATCAACCTATGATATGATAATATTAAATGGTGGTAAGACAAGAACCCAGCTGTTTACAAACAGTGCTCTTCTTTTAGCTCATTTACTTTCAATATACTTTCTTTGTGCACACATTGATGATTTACAAACTTACAGATATTTTAGAGTGGCAGGTACGCTGCCACTCTAAAATAACAGCAAGGTACGCTGTTATCCTTACCAATACTTGATCTCTGAAGTTCTGCTGTAGTTTAAAATCATTGTAAGGACATCCTGCTGCTGTTCTTTTTTTCTTGGTTACCTTTCCTGATTCAGTTTTTTCGACTTCTACTTTGTCTATTACAATAAATCAATAATGTCAATCATTACAATCATTTGACAAATTTTTCAAAAACATTCAAAGGCAAGAACAGAATTATTTTCATCTTTTAACATATTTACAAATAGTACCTTTTTTCTTGTTCTTCTGTAGTTCCAGGCATCTGTCATTTATTCTGTTATTTGATTTTAGCTTCTTTACATCTTCATTTATACAAAAGTTCTATTGCATGCAAAGCAAGAATTTAATGAAGGTGTAATTGTCCCCAACCCCTCTTAAATTAAAGTTGTGAATATCTGTTTATCTTGTGAAATATCCAAACTAACCTGTCTTGACCCTAAGGTAACAAGACTTGTAGTTTCTCCATATGGACTTTTTACTACTTCTCTTGTAAACTGAGCCAACTGAGAATGGGTGCGACTGCAATAATATATCTGTTAAAGAAAACAGAATTAATGCAGTGCCATATATACTTACACTCTTCTTCTGGTTTCTGCAATAGCGTGGTTATGGGAGAGGGTTACCAGCTGTCAGCCCAACCCCCAACCTGGAGGACCAATGGACAGAAATGCTCTGTGAAGGCCTTATATACCACAAGACACAAGGTAGAAAAGTAATGTGTAGTAAAAAGGAGAGCAATGGATGGGAAAAACCAGTGCAACACAAGAAAGTTAGATTATTTGTGCTTGAGGAAATGTAAGGTTGTATATGAATTTTTGCTTTCCCTGTAATGTTTATGGATGTACAGTACATACAGTCATATTGAACAAGAAAATAAGTAGATGTTTCATGCCTTAGTGCAATGAATTTCTTCATCTTCATCATCTGATCTGTGGACATTAAGAACAAATAATAAGTTATTACTGTTGCAGTAGTGTGTTAATTTATTCTGATTAACATATCTAGAGCTATGACATTGATTTACTGGTAATCTTACCCTTTATCATCATCATTTTCATCCTCACTGTGATACTCTGTCAAGATGATATCAGCATCAGGATCTCCCTGCACTGATCTTCCTAGCAATTCAACTATCTCATTCTGAATCTCCTCTTCATTTTTCTTCTCATTTAATGACAAAGTTTGCTCTTCACTGTGCTGTATTCCATTATACAAAATAGTTAATGAGCAAACAACTAACAAACCGATAATGTTAAGATGACAACATGATAAAAACAAAATCTCTAACCTTTCTTTTTCCTTTCAAAACAAAGCTCTTCCTCAAATCCTGCTTCACTTGCATTAAGTGTGCCTTTTGTTTTTCAAGTTTTTTATTTTCTTCCTAAAAAATTCACAATATGTCCATTAAAAAAGTATGGCACAGCATTGTAGGGGCAGATCCAGGGGAAGAATATACCTATAGTGGGGTGCACAGGTGCACACCCCATCTGAGATGCACAACTTACATCCAATTATGGATTTAATATTACTCTTGGTGCTCAAGTCCCAAATATAAATGATGCACCCCCCTTAAAAAATCCAGGATCTGCCTCTGTGTTGCCATGCCAATAGGATTAGATGTCTCCCTTGAAATACTATGCTTGAATCAGAAAATATTTCTCCATACCCTCAACTGATCTTCAAGTTCTTGTTGTTTTTTCTTTGCTCCAAATTCTAGGACCCAGTCAGGAAGGTCTGAAGACCAAAAATGTATAATTATAATTGCATATTAAGCACAGAAAGTGTATAAAAGTAAAAGTAAAAGTAAAGTAAGAATGTATAATCAAGTCTTACCATCTTCTCTTGATTTGGTGTCCTCTTCCATAGCAACATCACTGAAATTGGTAAAAATATGTTTTTTATCTTTGAGACTGTACCAAAATATTTCAGATAAGCTTCAATTCTAGTTACCTTTGAATCAAATCCTTAGGAGATAATCCTTTGGATAGCTCTTCTTGCCTCTTGGCTTCAAAGTCTCTTAACCAAGTCAAAGCTCCACAAATAAGGCTTAATGACTTGCCCTTTTAAAGTAAAATAAATTGTAAGTACCCAGTAAAGGATGTGCCATTAATTACAGGAGGGATGGTGCATTTTCCATTTGATGTGCATGTTTTTTTCAGAGACCCTCCCCTTTCCTACTGCAGAAAAATTGTTGGCCTCTCATAATATCTTACATAAATTGATATGATCCCCTTTAAAGGTCTGCACAGATTGTGACCCTCCTCTTTGAGTTTGCGTGAAAAGTAATGACCCTAATCCCCTTCTGTCCCTTAACTTCAGACCCCTCCCTTCCCCTTTCTGTTTGGGTTTGGTCCTGGGGGGGGACTCCCTTATAAAAGAGGGCGGGGGTCCTCCTCGGAAATTCTGAAAATGACCCCTAAAAGGGACCTGTATTTTGGGATGATGGGCGTGGCAGTGATGAAATTTCACCCCTAAGAGGGACCAATCAATAACGTATCATTTTCAATCAATCTTTGAAAAGAAGCATTGTTGTTGATCTTATACCCTAAAAGGGACCACAAAACTCAGCTGGTGGGCATTCTTGTCATTATCACCCTAAGCGGGACCAAAACACTGATTTCAAACACTAAAAGGGACGACAAGGACCCCTGCCCCCTTTTATAAAGGAGTCCCCCCCCGGGAACTGAGACCTCCACTTTGGCTCATGATGACCACATAAATGGCATCTGGTTTCATTTATTAGAGTTGTGTAAGTCCTAAACAGCACTGACAGTCAAGTGTTACCCTCTATAAATGAAGATGCTTGCATGCATTTCAATTTATATGAGTGCACGGCAAGTGGATCATTAACAATTATTCCATGAAATCAAGTTGTACACGAGATCATAACTGATAAGGCACTGCACCCCTCATTGGCTATTAGCTATGTACAACGAAGGGTGAAAGCTTGAAACGACAAAGGGCGAAAGTAAAGTTTAATTTCTCTTTATTCACAGTGTTACAGATTTCCTTTTATTGTTCATGTACAAAGAGATTGAGTGGAATAGTTCTGTTTTATTATATCTGCACATCCACTGGATTGTGAGAAATATAGAATTTTAATTATTTTCAAGTTTAAAAAATGAAATAACTTCAGCAAAATGCTCTGCCATTTGGTTTACTTCTCTACTCACAGGATATGACCTGATATCCTAGTAGTAGAGGAACCAATCAGAGCGCATATGCTTGCTCATATCCAGTGGATGTGGATATAACAATAAAAGTTATTTGTGGATTTAACAAATAATAGGACGTTATTCTACCCAACTTCATGCGTGGGTGAACTGGCATGGGCAAAGAGCCTTGACTTCATTCTATACAATTCACTGGTCAAACACAAAGCATTCAATCAATCAAGACTCAGCAAGGGGTAAACCTTCTTTGTCATGAGTGACAGCATTAGATCTATGGTTTGATTCATGCTATTGAAAACAAGTGCAATATATTGTTCTGTTAGTAATTTAATGAATTCTTAATTCACTTAAAATAGGGTCCGGCACTGTATGCCTACAATGATGCAAAATTCTCTCCTGATGACTGGAAAGGAATTGGTCTGTTGTGTGACAGTATCAAGGAGAAAGACCCAACAAAAGTTGGCCGGTTTGGTCTCAGATTTAAATCTGTTTTCCACATGACAGGTTAGTACTATTATTTAATGTAAGTAAGATACAGCAATGTGAAAAAAATTCTGTTGGTTTTAATAATATATAACTATGTATCAAATAAATATTAGAAATTAAGGAGCATTCATAATTTATTAGAGGGGGGCTTTGGTAACTTTGAGGGGGTTCATGATTTCCAGCAGTAGATTTGGGGGGGGGGGTAGCTTTTGAAAATTTTCACTAAAGTAAGATAAGGCACAGGGGGTCATGTTCTTTATTATTGTTTTAGCATATCATATGAGAGGTGGGTTCAGAAAAAATCAACTTAGAACAGCATCATAGCCCTCCCCCCATCTCCATAAATTATAAATGTTCCTACTCTATTAATCAGTATTTTCTTAAAATTAAAGTACCAAAGACAATAGCTTGAAAAGTCTAAAAAGCCTACTTCTTGAAAATGCCATCTGACTCTGTTGGAGATCCTTTTAGATTTTTACATCACCCCAAGCTATTAATTTCAACCCCTAAGAGGTATGGACAAAAACCTCTGCCACTTTTGTTGGTACCTCCCCCCACTGCCCATCCTGGAAAGACAATTTTTTGGAGAACATGTGTGTGGGTTGGTCAATGTATTAAGTGTGTGAGGGACCATGTAAGGATCAACCTAATTTTTTCATTTTGCATGATATGATATATTGAGCAGGGCTGACATGAACTGTGCTTCAGGGGTGTTCTGCAGTCCTTGTAAGTCCTAACCGACATTGATCATTTCCAAAATATCCCAAACTTTTTTCTGCACTAATACAACACAATAGGCCTTGACTGATGGGTCATGTGACCGGTCATGAAAATGCAAGAGCTTCCATCCAGCACATTTTTCCATACAGATCTATTAGAATTTTTGATTTCATATTTCATACCATTTCACCTGTGTCAAACATTTTTAGATGAAACTTAACCTTCTTACTAATATTGAGATGTTCTTTTCACTTTTGGAGTTCATTTTGACTCCTTTGCTTGATTTAAGAGGGGTGATCACATGACCTATAAATGCAAAAGGCCTAATCCATTATTTTCTCTTTACCTGCTTTTTTTTACTACTTTAGATCTTCCAAGTGTCATTAGTGGTGACAGCCTGGGAATAATCGATCCTCATGAGAAGTACTTCAGCGATGAAGATGCTAAGAGATCAGGAAGAAGATGGCACTTGAAAAGAGACAAAAGAATTATACAGAATTTTGCTGATCAGTTTGCTCCATATAAAGGTATCTTCGATTGCAGAGATGAATGTTTTAAACGAGGTAGTTATAATGGAACTCTCTTTCGTTTGCCTTTGAGACTTGTTGGACAAAAAAACTCCAAGTTGTCGGAAACGGTTTATTCACAAGAAAAGATGAAAGGATTGTTTGAGTGCTTCGAAAAAGATGCCCATTTGATTCTACTTTTCTTGATGAATCTTGAACGAATTGAAGTGTACGAAAGAGACGCACTAAACTCTTTGGAGCCTAGAAAACTATTCCATATTGGGATCTCAAACAGGTGCTTACCAGATGCCAGAAAGGCAAGAAAAGAATTCAGCTCAAAAGTACAAGAAAACATTTGGGCTCTTTCAGATGGTAGTTTTACTGAAGTGAAAAAGACGTACTCTCTTACCATTGAAACAGTTAACTACCACGGCAGTGAAACACGCGGCAGAAGGTTGGAGCACTCGTTTGTTGTTACCCTGTTTTTCAGTGGGTCCGATGTGTCTCCAGAGGTAAAGGCTTTGATCAGAGATGATTCCCTAAGCTATCTACCTTTGGTAGGTGTTGCTTTACCTCTTGAGCAACAGGTGAACAAGAAAGATTACGGGAGAGAAGATGATATTGATATGGATGATGATAGTGATGAACCCGAAGCTATGGAATACAGTGAGATCGAAAATAAGAGGGACACAGATCCATATGTAGATAATGAACCACAGGGCCATCTTTTCTGCTTTTTACCTTTACCACTAGAAAACAAAAGCCTGACTGGGCTGCCTGTGCATGTTAATGGTTTCTTTGCCTTGAGTCAGAATCGTCGTCATCTGAAATGGCCGAGTGCCGATCAAGATGAAGCGATCCAACCCTTGACAGATAAATCTTTACTGTGGAATAAAGGATTGTTGAATGAAGTCCTACCCAAGGCGTATGCTGAACTTGTTCTACAAGCCACTTCTCGTTTACCCAAAGAAAACGCTTACAGCGCATGGCCAAATGTTAATCATGTTAACGTGAAGTGGAGAGAAATTCTGCAGCCGCTGTTCAGAATATTGCTGGAGTCTGAAGTGCTGCACAGTAATGCCAATGGTGGCGTTTGGTGCAAAGTGGACGAAGTCCTACTTGACGATCTGGGGAGAAACGACCAGTCCAGGAAAATTGTGATAGATGTGCTTAACAGAGCAGACAGAAAGGTAGTGACGGTTCCAGTAAATGTAAAAACAGCTCTGAAGCGGTGCTACCCTACTATAGAGTATGTCACACCAAGGACATTGAGAAAGTGTTTGAAGGCCGATCAGTCATGCTACGTTCATTTGAACTACAAGGACAAGACCTTACTCCTAAAGTATGTTCTCAGTGATTCTGGATTCAAAAATCTCAAAGGTATAGAGTTGCTTCCTTTGTCTGACAAGACGTTTACTACATTCCGAAAAGGATCGGATCCCATCTACATTGATTCTTGTGAACACCCAAAGTCATTGCTGCCAAGATTACGGGGAATGTTCTTAGATACAGAAATAGATACTGACATAACAGTAAAGCTGAAAAACGCAGCCAAGAAAGGTAATTAATCAATGATGATTATGACTATCAAAATCAGCTAGGAAGATTATGACCAATGACAACGGAGATTACACAGGAGATGATGTTTTTTGATAAATATTTAACATGTATATGTCATTAGGTAAGTTGCTTTAAAGGGGCACTTGGACGCAAAATCGTGCGAAATTTAATTCAGCTGAAACTTCGCTGTAATAATCTTTAAGGGTC
>JAAAQI020151331.1:0-10713 GCA_011800005.2 Stichodactyla mertensii | reverse complement strand
TTCCCTGGTATCTTTTAGGGTATCGAAAACGGGAGAGCTCATCGCTTTTCGCAGTGGGATTTATGTTCATAGTTACGGAGAACTATGAACATAAACGCTTTATCGTCAGTTATACTTAACATTTCAACGGCCTTTTAATCCAGTTTTATTTCTTTATTAGTGGTATCTCTTAGGGGTTAAAAATCGCCCAGGCACACCCTTTTTAAAAGACGTCCGGTATCTTTTGGGGTATTTTTGAAAATTTCCGATGAGCATACCCGATACTTTTACCTTCACTGCACATGGAAACTATTGTGTTAATGCAAAGTGTCCCTCAAATTGGATGCGAGAATTAAGTGTTTTACGGGTCGTAAAAAGCAGTGAATTAACCGCAAACAAAAACAGTGGCGGCTGTGGATCCGCCCAGAGCTCTTCGTTGTCGGAGACCGAAAAAGAACCGCGGGCTCTGGAAACAAGTGCACATGTCTAGTTTCTTTGTAACTGTCCAAAAAGATCGTGGGCGCGACTCCCAAAACTAGTTGTCACGTGAAGGAGCAACCAGAGACTCGTAACTGTATCGCTCCTACCTTTAATTTCTTCTTACTAATCGAAAATCTACTGATCTTTTTTTTAGGTAGTTGTTACAGGATTGCTTGGTGTCCTAGCAGGAATTACTAAGAAAAATGTCTGGGTAAGTACCAAAAAACGTCCGCACCATTAACGTAGAGTGATGGCACCTAAACCGTGAAATAGTTATTAGTCTAATTGAAATTAGTAGACACTAATTCCATTGTTTTGTTTTTTTTTGTCTTTATTTGTCTATTATACTTGAACTATATACCACAAACTCAAGTGTAAAAAGGGATGTCACTAAAACAAGGAATGGGGAATGGGGAATGGGGAATGGGGAATGAGGAATGAGGAATGTAGCGGGATCTTTTGAGAACGACGCAACACAATAGATAATTCCAGGAATGGGGAGTGGAGGAATGGAGGAATGGGGAATGGGGAATGAATAATAATCGAATCTATTGTGTTGCGTCGTTCTCAAAAGATGCCGCTACATTCCTCATTCCCCATTCCTCATTCCTCATTCCCCATTCCTCATTCCTCATTCCCCATTCCCCATTCCTTGTTTTAGTAACATCCTGTAAAAAGTCCAGTCTAAATAAAAATAAGATTCTAATCGTTTCCTATCATTACCTGTAGATTCTCCTCTACATGGTTTGTTCTGTAGCATCCGCCATCTTAGCAGTATTCGTGGCTATTGTCATAGGAATCAAAGTCAGCGGTATCCGCCAAGGCTGTGGAGAAGACAGTAAGTTCCTTGTTCTTTCTCCTTGGTTTGTCGCTTTTTCTCGTCGTTTTAACGTTCTTTGGAACCTAAAGAATCGCAGTATTTTAGGACAAAAGAAAGCCACGGTCCACTTCTGTCTTTCTGGTCACCATTTTGTACCATCCTGCTTACTGTTACAGCGACTTAGTTACCGTTGCTATGGGGGTCACGTGATCGTGCAAAGTCTTGTAACCGTAACTGATTGAATTTTCAGGTGAATGTAAGAATTCTGACACAGCTGTGATATTGGGCACCATAGTCTTATTAGCTTCGATCCTCGTTACCATAGCAATATGGGCGTGTGTTAAAACATGTCAATCAAAGTGGGGTCCAGGCAAGGTAAATGTAACAGTGATGGTTACCATAACAACCTAAGCACTTATGATAATGGTGTGTGATCACGTGATTAGAGAAATTATTTGATGTGAGTTTATTGGAGAACGGATAGCGCGATTGGTCACATGACCTTAAAAATCACGTGAACTTTCCAGGAGGCACAAATAGCAGCCATTGGCATTTTGCATATTCAATGAATTGTTAAGTGATTTGGCCAGAAAGCATTATTTAATGTTTATCTTATTTTACATTAATCCCTAGAATACATTGAGTTTGCATGTGGTTGGAGAGTATAGAAATGGCCCTACCCCCTCCCCCACAGTAGTAGTTCAGTCCGATTCCCATGCCTACCCTACTGGTGAACAAACGATTGTTAGCACTTCACAGCGAGAATCAAACCCTGTAACAAACGAAACAGTTGAGCACGAGTCAATGAATGGAGTCGATTCAAAAAGATATGAAGACGTTAAACCAAGAGCCTCCACTGATAAGGCTGATGGCCGTCCACACCCCAGGGGGGATGAGACAGGAGGTAGTGACACTGGTTATGAAACAGTGAGCCAAGAAACGAACCCCAGGGGGGACAGGACAGGAGACGATGACACCGGATACGAAGCGGTGAATCCTGTGCAAGCCGGCAAAGAAGCTCACGGTTATGAAAATGTCCAGTCGGGAAAGAAACCTACCGGGGATTCCACAGATAAGATGTCTATGGAGATGTCTACAGGAGATGATTCCCCGGGGACCGTAGAGGTTCCTCGAGACCCGGTTCACGATGATTGTGATGTAAATATACACGTTAATAAGGCATATGAAAGTGATGAATTAACAACGGCTTTTTAATCAGATAAACATGATGAATTTCAGTCTGAAGCGACATGATTTATAAATAAGTAAGAAAATTAAAAATAATAATAATAACAATTAGTTTTGACGAGGCGCACACAATGCGCACAAAAACGTTCCATTAGCGAAATGAGAGATCATGTGATCATTCTCCAATGTGACGTCACGTTACACCTTAGCACATTTAAGCTATTTAGAAATAAAACCAAGAGTCAGAATCAGACAATCAGGGAATCCTTTGTTCGGTGAAGCCAATTTCAGCGAAATTGGTTTACATTGTGGCAAACATACAAAGTTATCTAATCTTGATCCACAATATCTTTTTGAGTTTTGATGCTATGCCATTCAATCTCTCCAAAATGACCGATTTTTAAGAGTTCTTTGAGATGGTATAAGTTATTATAATGAAAAAAATCCTTCTTTACCATAAATGGAAATCTGCTGTTGTGAGAAAGGTCTATGCATTGCGCGCGCACCTAAAATTGTCATCGCCAGGTTGCACAGTCTTTTAGTCTATTTATAAATAAATAATTGTAGATGAGAGAAGAATGGTGCTGTGTTTCAAGGATTTCGATTGGACGAACTGTTTTATTGCTTTATTATTGGTTTCGAACGAAAACCATTTTAAAGTCATGGAAATGTGTTCAAAAATCTTGAAATCAAGGTATTCACTTGTAAGACAACTGTTTGGGATTAAAGTTACTGGTTTAAAGAAGCCATTTAAGTGTCTTCACGTGATTGTAGAAACCTTTTCAGTGTCTGCACGTGATCTAAAGAAACCATTTCAACAAGCATGTTGATTGGATGGCGCGCGTTTCCATGCATTCTTGATTAGTTCATAACAGAAAAATAACTATTTTTAGCGGAAAGATTCCTCAGATAAGCAAGGATTTTTCATTATTTTTTCAACATTTTCTTGAAGATATTTTTACACACTCTGCGCACGTCTCGCATCCTCCAGAGAAAGAATACCGGATTCAAAGTAGCGTTGATGTAGACAATTGTATCAGAGACGAGTATCGCCATCAGAGAAGATCTCGTAGATTGATTAGCTGAAATAAACTTGGCGCAGATGTCTGGTGTGTAGAATAAAAGTTGAAGAAGAAAGACACACAGCATAGTAGTGAAGGATCGGTGGTATTTCTTGACATTAATGCAGACAGCTGATGTGTTATCCGGCGAGCTGACTTGCGCTTGATGTCTCCTTAAGCCATGAAAAGCCTTGAAGTACGCAACGAACGTAACCAGTAAACAAATCACAAAAATAACAGCTAAAAAAATGACAAATCTTTTCTTGCCCAGGATCACAAGAGACAATCCGCATAGAAAAGCAAACCCCCAGAGGATGATAATAATCAGTATAGCACGGAATGACGTAAAAGTCGTGCGATATTGCAGCATTAGACGTATGGCCAGGTATCTATCGAGACTGGACACAGACAGGGTCAGCATGAGGGACAAAGGAAGAATATTAGCCAAAAGTCTCTCAGCGATTCCTACTTCACAGTAGTGATACAACGCCCCTTGAATACTCCACACCTTGATCACTATGTACAGCGGTTGACCCAAAAGGCCCATTAAAAAGTCGGTAAACATTAGGTTGCTAAGCAACCAGTTTGATGGGCTACGAAGTGAAGGAGTCTTTAATATCGCTATGATAATAATACCGTTGAGAACTAAAGCAGGCAAGATGAAGAACCCATTGATAATGGAGGTTATGACGACAACAGCCATCATGTCGTCATATCTACCTACGTCATCAATCGGTGACCAAGATGGGCAATGTAATGCAACTGAGGTATTCATATTGTCATGTTTTCTTGTGAAAGTCGTTGTTCCTGGCCGCCACGTCACGCACTTTGGCATAAAACAAGCGTTACCTTTTTGATATTGCGTTACACAGATCAATTTCTGTCGCAAGAATTCCTCATTACAAAGTCATTTAATTTCTTTTGTCACGACGGCAGCTTTAATTTCGGCTTTGCCACGCAGAAGGTGAAGGAAGTAAATGATTGCGTTAATTTATGGGTCTGTCACGCGGAAGACCTAACCTTTTATGGCAAGATAGTTGCGTTACTTGTGTGTTGCAACGTACCAGGCCAGTTTTCTGGTATTCCACGCTTCAAATGTTCCTGTATGCAAACAGAGAAAAAAGTCTGAGAAGAAGCATGTTGGACTCGAGACATTCGCTTTTGGTGGAGAACGCTGACTAACAGGAACGCAGGCTTAGCTCAAGGAATAACATTTCAGGATGAAGCAAAAATAAACTGACTTTTGAGAGAAATCAAGACACCTCCTACCCACCAAAAATATATATAAATCTGAAACAAACAAACAAACAAACAAACGAAACAGCAGGAACTACATACAGGACGGGAAATTAAATACATTTATCACAAAACCACGGCTTTTGAATAGAAATCATGTTCTGAGCACTTGGGTTTTTGAGAGTCTTACTACAGGCTGAAGGGGAATATTAACGAAGACTGGCTCAAAGAACAAAACAAAAGGAAAAAACTAACCACATAAGAGACTGTAGAAAATAAGTGACGAAATCAAATGACAGGCTCAGTAGAGGTGGTAGTATATTACTTACTCAAACATTACTGAACAATATAACACAAGCAATGTAGTAGATGTAATGGCACTTAAACGTGTTAAGTAGGGCTATTGAGCAACTAATGTATATCTTTGCTAACTCCAAATTTAACAGCCCTAAACTTTCATTTCAGAAGTGCTCTTCAAGAGCGCTTTTATAGGATTTGCTACACAACTGCGGTTGGAGAAATCCTTATCTTGAGCTATTCCATTCAATATTATTCAAATTAGGGTGACGATAAACAAGAACAAATGCTATATGAATTCCAAACAATGTTTTTTGATTATTTTATTTAACAAATAGAGGGCTTAAGCATTTCGTTACGGCAAACACGAAACGCCAGTTGACAAGCGCAAAATTATTTGGAATTAACAAAACAGAATGGAAAATTTTCAAGTAGTTAAGACAAACTCAAGAACATTTGTCTTTAAAAGGAAAATGTTTACGTGGCGAAAGGAATATGTAGGAAACATGATGAAAACATGATGAGTTTGCTGTTTGCGGAAGAAAAAAACGTAACACTTAACCTCCTTATTTTTTTCACTATAACAGTTTTACTGATACATATTAAACAATTATTGTCTTCACTGTCGGTGAACAGCGGTAGAATATTTACTCTGAGACGTGAAGCATCGAGGTAATATTCCTAAACCACTATTCACCGACAGTGAATAGAATAATTGTTTTAGCACATACCAATTTCACAGTCCAATACTAGGATTCCAAAGGAAAAAAAAAAAATTCGTTGAGTAAAAATACAAATTTATTTTGAGAGAAGCTATATGCCGAGCTTGGGAAGTAGATATGGCTCAATATTCCGAGAAAGCGAGCCAATAGAATCGCTCGATCTTGCGAGGTTGTGAGGTTGGTATATACTAAACTGTCTTATTTTCCTGGTAACTTGGAAAACACAGCATAATGGTAGAATTAAATTTTGGCGCAGGACAGTTTTTCCTCGTGCAAAAGCAAGCCCATTTCCGTGGTCATGATGTCGAGAGCTTGCCTGTCAAATGCTACTTTCATTCAACAGACAGTATCATATATTTGCAATGAACTTAACTTAAACTGTAACTAAGGGTCTTTTTTATAATACATATACAACAAGCCAAGACGGGGAAGCCTTCGGGTGATTTTTTCTGTAGTTCATTCCGCGGTGATTCTGAGACGCGGTCACTTTTAGTCTTTTTACCATAAATGACAGCCTGTAAGTTCAAATATGCGCCCAAAGACGCAGCTAATACGATACGATACCAACAGCTTGCTTTCCGTGCAGACTTGTCCCTTGTTGCTTTTGGCTGTCACAACGTTTATTGAAATAGGTGTATATACGTAATTTATAAATATGAAGCCTGTTCTTGGCTCAGTGTGTGAGAATCAGAAAGAAAATACAATCCTAGATTTTTGAATTTGATCATAAAAAGGTAGCACTTTAAAAAGAAAGAGAAAAAAGTATATATTGTATTCATCTTTCATTCAACAATTTATTTACCATTCAATGTTCACTTCCCATTCAAGCTTTGGGCCAGACTGGACTTTTATCTTCTAGTTTATCATATCTCTCTTTTTTCCCAAATTTCCGGTTCGAGGGAAGATTTAAAATTTGTGATAAGAGAGCAATAAGATTTAAGATTTCTGGTACAGCCTTATCTGTCATGAATGGTACGAGATTTTTTGGAGGAAAGGCGAACACACACGCACACAAACTAATTGAACCGAATTTAAACCTCAAACATTTATATTGAACTAATTTTAACGGTAAGCCTCTATATTCAACACGTACAAACCTGATAAGTTTTAACCCGTAGTTAGCCAAAGTGTATCCCTTTTGAAACCGGTGGCCGAGCGAAACATCAACTGTTGGGAGCAAGAATTAAAACTGAGCGTTCCGTGTGAACAGAAGGTCTCCGGTATAGCTTTTGAGCCAGGAAAACGATTGCTATCCAGTATAGCATGAAAAATCTAAGTAGTATTTTAGATATCTAGTTGAGGTTGTCTTGTGAGCGAGTGGCAGCTCGAGTCCTCACCATAAACCATAGTTTTATTACGCGCCTTATATCCGTTTTAAGAGCTAGGTCAAGACATCTCATTTTGTAGAAATAGGAAATAGGTTTTTATTTGCGACGTTATTTCAACCCCCGGCAGAGGTGCGTTATTCATTATGCAGTATAACGCGAATCATATTAGGATAATCTCCTAACTATGTAACATACTGACAAAACTAGAATATTTGAGCTTAACTTTTTCAATTTCATCTATTGAGATAGTAATGGTGTTATATTTTTTCTTTATGGAGTGATGTAAGCTTACCTGACATGAACGTCTGTGCTTAGCAGATGTTTTGGGCTCGATTTGGAAATGCAGAAAAAACTATACCTAGTGCTTTTCCGTTGAAGCAAAGGGTTACCAAATTGAACGACCCAGTTTATCGATTCATTACAAGATAATCCTTAAACTCTTACCAAAGATGATCACGTTCACAAAATCAAGGAAAAATAACTATATAATATCAACAGAATATAATAATGTTCATATGTACTGACCAAGGTGCTATCTTTTTGCCCAATCATGAGAAATACCTTTGGCGGTACTGACCAATCACATTTCTTGGATTTTCGCGCCATTTTGTTGGGCGGGCGGGCGGGCGGGCGCGGCAGGTGTGTTGGACCAGAATCGCATTCGATAGAAAACAAAACAGGAGCACCTGGTAAAACCTTCATATCACTCCATGGTAACACGGAGGTGAATATCATGAGGTATTATTTTAATTGAAAAAATGCCTTTTGTATAACCATTGTTAACAAAACTTCGACGGTAAGTATTCCGTTTGACGGACCCGATTCTAATATCTGTAAAGTAAGATTAAAAATCTTTTTAAATATGACTTTTTATTTTAATTTTCTAATTAATATCTAGGTCACATAAACAAAGAGAACAACAACAACAAAAAGTAGATATTGTTCAAAAAATTTGTATACGCTTTTTCCATGTTGCACGGATGGTAAACTAATTGAACTCTTGTCTTATACAACTATTATTTTATCATACAATGGCAGCTACACATTCGTGAAAAACCCCACAATTTTTAATACATGAAAGTATACAAAGTATTGTTGGATTTTCTTAATTTTTAACAACACTCACTTGATTTTTACGGAGGAAGGAAAACCGGAGAACTCGACTCGTGGCAAGGGAGAGAACAACACATCTAACAAACTCTACTCACATGTGGCATCCGCAAGGCTTGAACCAGCGTCCCGACTCGTTAGACTCAGTGGTGAGAGGCAAACGTTTTACCGCTACGCCACCCATAAGTAGAAAGCTCTCGTAATACTTATTGAAATCCAGTGAAGAGTCACTTTTATAGTGTCTAGACCTGTAGAATATGCCGTCAAAGGGTATAGTTTACTTGTGTTTAAATTTTAAATCTCCTATCAATTCTGATACTTAATCCTTGAATTAAATCATCCAATTTAATACCTGGTAAGACATTCCGAATTTTATGATTTATTTAATAGGAAGACTAATCTCGAAAGTTCTTGTTATTAAGTTTGTAATTTATATTTTAGCCTAAAGTGTAGTAGACTAGTAGACTAGTAGACTATAATCAATGTAAACAGATCAAATATTAATCAACTGAAGTTAAGGTTTTTAGTTTTCGATCTCTCGTTGGGTCCCGGGGGGATGGAGGAGGGGATACTAGGGGTTTGATCGGATATTGCCGCAGAGTTGAGTAAGACAAGAATATCTTGAAAAAACATACCCTGTTTAAGACACAAAACTATAAATTAGAACCCTATCTATGACTAGAGAGTGTAGCAGTGTTGATGGTGGTCTACAAATAACATCAGTACAGTCGGTGGAAGACCTTGGGGGTTACGCACAAAAACGTGTCCGGCGGTGAAAAAACTTCATTTTCGATAAAATGGTTAAAATATATAGCACTCATCTATCCAAGAATAATGACTTTCTACAAAACAATACCATGGAAATAGTATACCTGTCCATCGGAAGATTTCCGTATAGGTTATACATGGGAGACGTTTTAGTCAATGTTTTAACTTCGTGAGAGGTGTTGGTTCATCAGCTTCATTATATTCCAAAATTAGTTCTGTGACTTTGACCCTATTCACTGTCACTAAGCTTGTCGCTTCCTGTCGTATATATAATTTGTTAATTTTGTTTAGTTCACATGTTTGGGAAATCTAGCTTTCCAAATTAATAATCATGGACCAAACCTTTTATCTGTAATCGAAACTTAGGACCAACATGAAGAACCTATAAAGAAGAGCGTAAACAGGAAATAGGGTTTAACCGGGCGAGCACACAGATCTAGTGGTCCCTTCTTTTGGAGTTAGTTAGAGGTCTAAGTCTAAGGCTGTGGCTAAAGGCAAACTAGAGAGTACAGACCTGATAATGGTCGAGTAACGAATTCCTTCTAACTAACACACTTAGTAAAGGAAGTCTTTTTATAACTCGACTTCAACCTTAAGAGGAAAAACTAGTTTTCTCACTCGATATCAACTTTGCTTTACGAAATTAGCCCCGAAATTAAGCTAACAGGAAGGACATAAACAACTCATGGTTTCCATGGTAACTTATAGACAAAGATCAGCTTTAGAACGAAATACATTTATGTGGACTCACACTTATTAAATATGCTTTTTTACTGAATCATCCTTTATGAGTTTATGACTGAACTTACTATTTGCACTTTGAATGGACTTTAATCTGCTTACTTAATAATACGAGCAAACTGGAAAAAAATGTGAAAAAAGGTGGAAACTGTTTTTGTCACCGCAACCGTTGCGAGAACTGAACATTGTGAGACACTTGCTAGTGAATATCGGAATTGTTCTTAATGTCTCCAAATACCTTACATATTTAACTCAATTCTTCACTATTTTTTGTTGCAAAATTTTTCTTGATTATTCAAAAGTTTTTAATTAAATTTTAAAAAATAGCTCACGTTATTTCCATATGCAGCATGGGGTCTATTACATAAGCCATTAGTGCAGGCAGTTGGAGAGCTCCGCTTTAATTATTCTTTATAAACAGCATTGATAAGAGCATTGGTCTCACATAGAATTACTAACTAGGAATCTGAACAATTAAAATTTTTACTGAAAATTTTACTGACAAATACTGAAAAAGAGCGTCAAATGGTCTTTGCAGTGAAATAAGTAACTCTTACTTAAAAGCATGATAGTTACTGATTACAAAAATAAAAATATTCTTTTCTTAAGAGGAAAAATACCTTTGTTCTATCCTCGGAGTGGGAATATTTCCACAAGGGGGGGTGTAAACAATCATGGTGATTATCTTTCTTCCTGGTTATTATTTTTCTTTTAATTGAGGGGGCTTTCTTGACACCGACATGAAATGCAATCATTGCTGGAGTCCTCATCATTCAGTTGGTGAACTATGGACCATCCGGCTTACATTGTAAGTGAAATTAACGTTGAATGAAAAAACCTTTGCCGATTACCGCAGCCGAAACGTAAAATTCATTAATTCAAACTATTATTTATCTCTCCAATTTCCTCTGCTCTGCTCTGCTCTGCTCTGCTCTGCTCTGCTCTGCTCTGCTCTGCTCTGCTCTGCTCTGCTCTGCTCTGCT